>PVLD010006075.1:0-104535 GCA_004027595.1 Dinomys branickii | reverse complement strand
GACCATCTTTTTTATCAGGAGTGTCCTTTGGCTCTAAAAGACTGCGTCAGTTAGTTCATGAAGAATTTACTCAGGTAGTCATCAGACAGGCATACAGAGCGTGGAGCCCCGTTCTGTGCAGAGCAGTTTGCTCAGCATGGGAGCTGCAGACACCAGGCAGGTCAGGCCCTGGCCCAGCAAGCATCACTAGGTAGGAAAGCCCTACAAGGAGACCCCCACCTCCCGCAGCTGAGCCCCGTGTGCCCGGTGGCCAGCAAAGACCCTCTGGTGAGGAATCAGAGCTGACTTCCTAAGGCCACCTAGGCCACTGATGCAAGGAGCTGGGAAAAGCAGCCAGAGGGTAGAAAGGAAAACTTGCAGGGGGTGGAGTGAGAGAGGGAGCGCAGCACCCAGGACACATCTGTCAGGTGACTGTCTGTCCCGAGGGTGTGTAGGCAGCAGTGTCCTCCGGGAGACGGGAGGGCTGGAACCAAGGATGCAGGGTGGTGCAGACAGCAGTGTGAGCTGTGCTTCAGCAAGCTGTGTTGTGCTGCTGGGGACAGGTGGGTCAGGAAGTGTCTCTTAGAACAAGCCCTGGTAGGGGAGCCAGAGGTGAAAGTAGGTGAGATTGAGAAGTCTTTTCATCGTTAGCAGTATCTGCTATATGCGTGGTACTGTTGTAAGCACGAGAACAAGTCTAATTAATTTCTCTGAAATGAACAAGAAAAGAAATTGTGATGGTGAGAAGGAAGTAAGTAGGGTAGAGTGAGGAGGAGTGGCGGGTGGTGGTAGTGCAGAGTTACTAGCCAGGGTGATTGGGGAAGGTTTCTCTGAGGAAGGAGGATCAGAACCAAGACCTGAAGAATAAAAAACAAAAGGAGCCCTAATCTCCGCAAAGACTGGGAACAGTGCTGCAGGCAAAGGGAATAGCAGGTGAAAGGCTGTGAGGTGGGAGGAACAGAGAGCAGGCCAATGTGACCCTAGCCAGGTAGGCAGGCACCAGATCATAAAAGGCCTTGAAGCTGTAAAAGGGAATTTAAATTTTTTTCTGAGTCCAGTGGGAAACCTCTCCAGGATTTTTAAGTAGGACAGTGACACAATCAGATGGAAGTTTTTAAATGAGCCTTTGGCTACTGGGTAGAAAACAGATCACTGGGAGTGAGGAAGTGACTTGCAGGAGGGAAGCTGGGAGACTTGTTAGGAAACTGTTTTGGTAGTCCAGGCAAGAGATAATATGGATTGGATTAGGGAGTTGGCTGCAGAGATGCAGGAACTGGAAGAATGTGCACTGTAGTTTGGACCTTGAGCCAGCATGTGCTGATGGGTCAGATGTGGGGGTTCAGTAAAGGGATGAGTCAGTGACAACTCCTCCCATTTGATCTGAGCGCTGTGTGGTGCCATTAGCCAAGATGGGAAGATGAGGAGAGGTACAGGGCTGGAGGTCAGTGAGTTCTACCTGATCTCAATAGGAGGAAGCACTGACAGAGGAATGTAGGTGATGCCCAATGTCCCAGTTGTTGTCATTATGTGACACTGGTGCCCGGGACCAACAAGCATGGGCCATGAGAGGATTGGAGAAGAACCTGCATAGTTTGAGTTTGGGGCCCTCAGAGAAAATGCCTAATGGAATGGCTGCCACTGGTTTGTGCCTCAGTCCTGCCTGTGGACACGGGACTGCATTTGGTGGGGATTTGGTGATGGCGGTGGTAGTTGGCTGGTTTTCTGGATAGGCAGCAAGCAGTTAGCTGTATTCGACTCCCAGCCCCTCTTTTCCAGATCCTAAGCAGGCCCCTGAATAGGATAGTCTCTTTCAAATAGATTTTTCCTCATAAGACAATTTTAACCTAAAAGCAGTGTTAATAAAAACCAAATGTGAGCTCAGGCCTTCCAGTAAATTATAATAGATTAGATGCTGCACCAAAATGAATATCCCACAGTGGAAGGGTTGACTGGTTGGAGGAAGGCAGTTGTTGTGATTCAGTCAAGCCACATAATGAATTCTGGTTCATTTCTATAATAGAAAATATAGACTTTTTTTTCCCTCCAAGTTCACAGAGCCTTAGTCCAAGAGTGAGCAAGGGGTGAAGGGTGCTTATCATTCAGCTTTTGTATTCTTAAAGGTTCTGTAGTCCACCCATCACCCTTCTGGCATTTCGTTTCCCATTTCCTATTGTTTATCCAGGAGGAATACTGGGCTTCTTGTTTTGTTTTGCTTTGGAGTTACTGGAACATGAATAAGAGGTATGGGAAAGGTTGAAAGGTAATAGGATGAAGGAGGCTTTCACCATACTGAGAGCTGACACAACATCATGTTGGCTCTCAGCTGATACATAGTCAGAACTGGGAGTGCACTGGAAATTGGCCCAACATCTGGTTGGCTTTTGAAATAGTTGGTTCGTCTGTCATCTTCCAGAGCTGGCAAGGCTTTCATGATTGTAGCCAAGGAGACCTTGCATGGTCAAAAGAAACAGAAAAATGTTTCAACATTATTTACTTGGTATTATCGTGGTCTTTTTACTCAGGTTCTCTGACTGCTTCCTTTTATATAGGTTTGGTGTATCTTTTTCACCTCCGTCTTCACTGGGAGTTTCTGCTAATGGCGAAGAATCCAGAAATTCAGAACTTGGAGAGAGGCTTAGTGACTAGTTTGTGACAGTGCAGGACCACACCCTTCCCTTCTATTGTGGCTTCTTTCAATTAGTTAGGAGTCCTCCACCCCAGCCCTGTGGAGAGGGGACACCTATGCTGACTCTGATCAGAGGCTCCCTGAGACCAAGGAAGAATGCGGCCTGCTGGAAGTCAGCATAGGCTAGTGCATTTTGCAGGGCCATGTGAGGCACATTGGGTTTCTTTGGAATTTTGTTTGTCATCAGGCACTTGAGGGTTGGGCCCAAAAGATAATATATTATCAGTTGGCGAGAGATGACCAGCAACAAAACTCTATAGAACTTGCCACAAAACCTCCCTATGACTGGAAACCACAGCATGTGTGTCTTGTGTGTGTGCGTGGCCTCACACATGTGCCATCTTACCTGTCACATGTATGCCCTTTCATGCTGTGAACTTAGCCTAATTCATTCAGGACTGTTGGCACTATTTTGTTTCAGGAAAGTAGTGTAAAAACCCAAATCAAATATTTTCACACAAATTCAGTGCCTTTCTAAGAATAGTGATGATGATGTAATGCTTGTAAGAAACAGAAATGAGAATAAGAATTTTGTTCACTTGCCTGGGTTATACTTACTACTTAATAAGGACCAACTGCTGATGATTTTGTTGTGTTTCCTTTCAACCTCTCCATGTAGATAGCACATGTGGTCCTCTGTACCACTGTCATATTGTGGCTCTTACTTGATTATGTTTTTCTCTACTTTAAAGTCTGTCTGATCTTCTGTCCCCCATTTTTGTAGTGGGCTAAATTGGATCAAAATTAGTTAACTCCCTTAATAATTAATTCAGCAAACATTTGTGGACTTCATGCCAAGACCACTGCTAGATACCATGGTACTCATAAGTTGGGCAAGTGGAGAGGAAAAATGAACAAGCAAGAATTATGCAGCAGGGAGGATGGGAAAGGACAGGGAACAGAAGCTACTCTGCTGTCTGCATGACCTCAGGCAAACTTTTTGTCTTCTTTGAACCTGTTGTCTTATCTATAAAGTAGAGATCATTACCTAGGGACAAAACTGAGCATTACATAAACATGCCAGTTCCTGTGTGGTCGCTTTATGTAGGAAAGCCCCTACTTCTCTGCCCACCCCTTCTTCCCTCCCTCCCTCTCTCCTTCCTCCTTCTCTTTCTTCAGTACTGAGGATTGAACCCAGGGCCTTCACACAGAGCAACATCCCCAGCTCCCTTTTTTTTTTTTTTTTTTTTTAAATTTGAGTCAGAATCTCACTAAGCCTCTCAGACTGGGCTTGAATTTGGAATCCTCTTGCCTCAGACTCCTGGAATGCTGGGATTACAGCCATGCACCACTGTTCCCAGCTGTGTAGTGTGTGTGTGTGTGTGTGTGTGTGTGTGTGTGTGTGTTTTGGTGCTGGGGATGAAACACAGGGCCTTATACATGCTAGGCAAGTGCTCTGCCTCTGAACTACACCCCAACCCCTAACTTCTCTCCCAAGCTTGTCTTTGTAACAGAATCCTCCCTCCCTCTGCGATGTACTGCATCTGTGTCCAGGGAGACATGGATTTTCGCAGTTTGTTTTCATTGAGTACTTTGATAAATGAAGAAGTCCACTTGAAACACACGTGGTGGTCAAGGGCCACTGGCTGCGTTTGAAGGTGACTGGACCAGAGGATTGTCTGGAGCTTTTGAAAATTGAGGGCAAGGGTAAAATAATTCAGAGTAACGGGATTTTAGAGTCTGTGGTGAGAGAAAGAGAGAAACTAGAGGGGGAAGAGGTAATATCTGGCCTGGAAGAAACTTTCGAGGAAGAACAGAACATTCAGAGGGCTTTTTTCAGGTTGGCTTGTATTGTGTGGAATGTACCCTGCCTTGGTGTCCCTGGGGCTGGTGGTAAGATCGCCGCTGGGAATGCAGTCTGTTGCCGGGGTGGTTTCAGGGAAGGGCTTTGGGGGAAGGGCTGGAAGCATGCAGATCCCCCACCCCCGGTAGGGAGCAGAGTCAGCCAGAGCGCAACCCTAGCCCTCAGTACAGACGCCACTCCATCAGTCTTCCTCTGGAAGTCTGCGTACCTGCGCTTTGCCTGTCCCTTTCTGCTACCATCTAGCCCTTCATGTTGTTCCAGCCTCCTGTTGAGCCATACCCAAATTCTGCTTCAGTCCTCGAAGTCCTCCCTGGGCCTGGCAAGGCCTGACTCACCTTGTCTGGCCCAAGGCAAACTCCTCTTCATCCCTCAGACTCCACCTGAGCAGACTGTGCCCCGAGAATGCCCCCAGACCTTTGCACCTCCCTTACCAGCTTGAGTTTAGCTTTTGTTAGGGTTTTTCTTTTTCCCACTCTCTCTTTGCTTTTGTAACACGTAGAATACAGAAACATTAATACACTCAAACTAAAAGTTGCCACCTGTATATAACAGTAGGTGGCAACATTTACTGAAATGCAGCTGTGTGCTTTTCCTCATTTGCTACTGACCACTGTCCTGGGATGGGTGGTTCACACAGTTATGCCATTTCACAGGTGAAGAGACTGAGGTTCAAATGGGTTAAGTATTAAGACAAAACTCCCATGCTTTGCATAGGACCTCTTCCCCAAGACAGTCTACCGCACAGAGGAGGCCGTGGGCGTAGCTTCCACAGCAAGCTCACTGAGCAAGTGCACTGCAGTAGTGCCCCCATCCTTCCCATCTAGGCCCATCCACATTTGGAGTCATCTAAAGTGGCCTGAGCTGTACCTCTGACTTCCTTTGTGACCCTGAGGAAGTGCATAACCGCTCTAAGTCTTAATTTCCTCACTAAAGGTGGGGGCAGGGTTCAGACTCAGGGCCAGAACTGAAGTGCTTTGGTGTCCCATGACCTGCCCTTCACTGCATTCAAATTGTTTGAGCAAGCCACACCTGGGACATGGGGAGGGTGAGAGAGACCGAGCAACCCGGCCTCCCTCACGTGTGTCATCTCCTCAGTACAACTGGGCCTCTCTTGCTCAGACCTGGAAGGGATTCAATAAAGCAAGATATATTGTTATGGCTTCTTACATGGGCGTGTGTGTAGGATGTACTTAGGACCTGGACAGTTGGCTCTCCACTGCTCTCCGTGCCGTTTTGTCAAGGTTCTAAATGAAGTGTTATCTGGTACTCAAGGGGCCATATTTCAAGAGTTCCGAGAAGTGCCACTGTCCCCCCTTTTATGGGATAACAGGAAAAGATGTGCTTCAGGCACAAACAATCCACAGTCTCTGAGCTTGGATCAAGTGAAATGTTTATTTCTACTAGTGAATTTCTCAAGAGCCATATTATATTGGAGGATAGGAGTTGGAATACTCTTGTCCCCAGCTTGGACTGTTGCGGTAGCCCTGACCAGTCTTCCTGGTACCCCTACTCTCAGCTTCTTCCCTGTGAAAAATAAGGACATGGTTCACAGGTATAGACTTGCGTCTTCCATCTTTACCTCCCACAGCCCCATCTCATCTTTTGTCTTTTAAACGCTTTGAGTTTTCACAGGAGAGACTGTTGAATTTTCAATGGAAGAGAAATGATCCCTTGGTAATAGGCCTGTTTTCCTGGTTTCATTGTGTATGCACCTGTCTGTACTGGAGGTATAGCTTAGTCTCTTTCTGCTCATGTCACTCTCGGCAGGGACAGAGTGACGTCTGCCTCATCTAGCTAGGAACCTAGTGCCCTTGAGAATGTGTGTTTTTATTTGTTTGTTTGTTTGTTTGTTTGTTTTGAAACAAGGCCTTCCTATGTAGTTCAGGCTGGCCTTGAACTCACTGTGTAGCCCAGGCTAGCCTCCAGCCTTCCTGCCTTAGCCTCTGGAGTGCTGGGATTACAGCATGTGCCACTGTGCCTGTCTCCCTTGAATGTGTTTTGAGGGTGCAACCCAGCTCTTTGACTTTGGTGTTCTGAGTTTGAGGGTCTGAGTGGGATCTTACATGTCTAGTCTATTTCTCTAGGTCTTTTTCCAAGTATGAATGTGCCTAACAAAGATATGGCTTCAAGTGGCATACAGACCCCTGGCACTGAAATGTACTTCTTTTTCCATTTCCTCTTATGTTTCGGACCATAATGGCAAACCTTTTAGAAACCAAGTGTCAAATTGCAACACAAAACTCACTTATTTATCACAGACACTGCAATTAAACCTAAATACTAAGGTTTTAGTTTAGAAAAAACAACTCATACACTAACATCTTTTGCTTTAAAAGAAAAATACAATAACACACGTGTCATAGGTTTTCCACCACTGATCCAGAAGGATGTCACCATTTGATGCTAGGCAGTCCTCAACAATGATAAGTGCCTGCCAGTCTCTTTTTAACTAAGATAGAGCAACGCTTGGGCCACAAAGACTAGAGTCATCACTGTCTAGAGTGTAAAATCATTGTTCAAATTTTTTTATAATTACTGTCAATTATTGTATTAGGGATGATTCCCCATTTATAAGTGGTAATAAAAGTGTATGTTTTAATGCATTTATAGGAATTCAGTATACAGAAAACTTGGACATATGTTACAGTGCAGGCAGCAGCCAGGGCTGAAGAAGTCACAAAGATAGACTGTGGGGTGCTGAGGAAATCTTCTCTGTAGGCCTTTCAGGGAGGGTGCCAGGTAGCCCAGGGAGGCACTTGTGTTCACACCTTTCCCATTTTCATTTCAGGCATAGATCCTGAAAAACTAGAGCAAATCCAGCTGCCGGTGCCAAATGTGGCCGAGAAGACCACCTACAACCATCTGCTGGCTGAAAGACTCATCAGGATCATGAACAATGCTGCCCAGCCAGGTGCCAGCCTGGGGGTGCTGTCTGCCTCAGGGCTGTGGTGTCAGAGAGACTGGGTCCCCAGACGGTACCACCACCCCAGGGTTCTGGATCTGGTTCCTCTAAGAATCCAGGCACATCTCACTTGTTCCCCCTTTCGTGTCCTGGGCCACAAGTACTATAACCATGTCTTTATCTGAGTCACCTCTTTCTGTCCCCTACCCCTGAAACCATCTCTTGTTTTCCACACTCAACCCCTCTCTTGCCAGTTTTTGCAGGGTTTGCAGTCCTCCTCTCTGGGTGAGCCAATGGAGTAGGAGTCAGCTCCTTGGCAGGAACTTGTAAAGGTAGCAGGGTTTGGGGTGGAAGTCCACATTCCTGTCCCTTCAGGCAGCAGCAGGAGTCCTTGATGGAGACAGTGTAATACAAAACAGACTTGGCTGACTGGGTCACAAAAGGGATTGGCACAGGGACAGGCAGGAGTAAGACTGCTGCAGAGGCACACTGACCCAACAAGGCCCGGCAGTGATCAGAGGCTGTTAGCCATGGGGCCAGAGAGGTCATTGAGTAGCGGCCGGTCAGCGTTTTTCCAGGTTGGTTCCTGGGGTGTGCTTAAGAATGTCTGTTTTGTGTTCATGTAGCTTTTCACTTTTAAGCATGGATTCTCTCTTCTCATCTGTTTCCTTCTGACTTTTAGGACATGAACAAAGGGTAAGCAGGGAGTTGTATGGGGTTTTCCCCAGTGGCTCATCCCAGTTCTGGATGTATCCATCCTCAGAGGCGAAGTCTGGAGACTCCCTCCTCCCTGGCTGTTTTCTTGCCAAGACCTTGCCTACACATAAGCCTAAAGACTCATGGGGAGGTTTGCATAATTGCAGTGGTTCTTTGAGCAATTGCAGATGTTTCTGTGAGAGGTGACAGATGCAGGTTTGGCAAGCAGAGCACCTGAAGTCTGTCACTTGCCCAGTTGTGAGGCCCTAGGCAAGTCATTTCACTTTCTTAAGGTGTCAGTTTTTAGAGGCACCCATTGCAATGAGTTTTTATAGAGGTTTCTTGGGAAAGTGTATGTAAAGTACCTGAAACCATGCCTGGCTCACAACAGGTTAGCATAGCAAGCTATGTTAGTCAGAAGCTGGTTACAGTTAATAGAGACCCACCTTAGGCTACTATAAACAGCCCAGGCAGAAACAAAGCTGTGTTGGCTAGTATAGGCTGTTAGGGTCTGGCCTGGGGCATAGCTAGATTTAGAGGCTCAAATGTTTTCAAGACTGTGTTTGGACTCTGCAGCCCTCGGAGTTGGCAAGGTAAACCTCCAGCGGCTCCAGCTGTCCTTTCTCCTGGAGCCTTGCGCATGCTCTGTGCAGACACTTTGGAAGGGAGAGCCCAAAGCTCTACTTGCAGAATACTGTATGGAGACTGAAAACGCTGGCCCAGTGAGGAGATGGCTATAGTGGATTACAGTGCCTATGCCCCACAGGGCCCACCAGTGTTTCTGTTTTCTCTGTGCCTAAATGCAGACAAAACTCCCTTGTCAGCAGTTACCAGTTCCAGCCAGCTGTAGAACTGAACTTCACTGGCCCTGGCTGACTCCTCACTTGTCCCCACCTGATCACTGCCACCCTGGGGATGTAACACCCTGCCCAGCCTGAGTGTTGTGCCTCCCCTGGAAGGGGGACCAGTGCCACCCAAATCACATGGCCCAGGGTGGTGCTGGGGTTTCTTCAGAGGAAAGAGTGGTGTTATTCCTAGAGATAGGGAAAGAGTACTAGACAGAAACAGCAGTAGCCCACAGAGGGCTACTTCCTAGGCCTTTGCAACATTTAGCCTCTTTTCCACCTCCCCTCTCCCCGATGAAGGGACTTCAGACACCTGTTTGGTATGCCTTGTGACACAGTACCTGACACTAACAACTTGGAGGAGAGATTATTTGGGCTTGTGGTGTTTAGAGGCTTCAGTCTGTAGTTGGCTGGGTCCAGGGCAGAAATGGCATGGTAGAAGGGCCTGGGAGGGAAGCTGCTCAAGTCATGGCAGCCAGGAAGCAGAGCAGAAGAGCAAGAAGGGAGAGTGACCTTCCAGGTCAATCCCTAGTAACCTGCTTCTTCTGAGCAGACCCCACCTCCCAACAGCAAGTCAGCCCATCACCCCATGATTTAATTACCTTCCAAAAGCCCCATCTGTGGGCACATGAGGCCTTTAGGGTACATCCTTGATCTAAACCATGATATGGTATAAACAGCTTTGTTGGGAATGTTGAATTGTAATTGACTGGGAAGGGTGTTAGCATATGGGGCTCCCTCTGTGTTTACAGTGGATAGGGCCTTGACTGTTCTACTGTCAGGCCCATTAGCCTCACATCAGGAAGCCCAGAGCCTGTGTTCCAGGGCCCTGCTCCTAGGGCTGCAGGGCTGACCCTGCTGTGTTCCACAGATGGGAAGATCCGCCTGGCCACACTGGAGCTGAGCTGCCTGCTCCTGAAGCAGCAAGTCCTCACCAGCTCTGGCTGTATCATAAAGGACGTGCACCTTGCCTGCCTGGAGGTGAGGCTTCCCCTCCCCCTTCCCGTGGGCCCAGGAGAACAGAAGAGGTTAGGAGGGAGGCCAGGTAGGAGCCCCGCTCCATTCCACTTGTTCAGAAGGAAGCTCCTTTCAGCCCAGACTCACTTGAAGGGTCAGTTCACTTACTCTTTGCATTTTAGTAGCTTGTTACAATTATTTGGTTCTGTATTTGCTCCTGAGATTTTTAAATTCTTCCTTTTGTATTATGAAACTTTCATATGTATGTAAACATACCATCATCTATCATTTCTGCACTAAAATATATATTTATTAAGTTTTGCTAGTTTGTACTGTCCTAATACCCTTATTTCCATGTTGTTAAAGAAAATTTAGGAAATACAAGGAGGTAAAAAGTAACAAGTATAGTGGATGCTTAAAATGTGTATGCAGATATACTCTCACATACACGCATACACACACTTACAAAAGAATTGTGTATTTTGTAAAAGTGGAGTCATAATGGCCATAACTTATTCACCCCGCACACACACTTAATTGTACATCAACAGGCTTCCCATGTTATCACATTGAATTACCTGTCCTTTGTCAGTTTGTGTTTTGAGCTCTGCCTCCTGCCCTTCCTCCCTAAGAATCATTTTATATATATATATATATTTTTTTTTTTTTAAGAATAAAGGAAGAAAACATATTAACAAACAGACATCCATCTACAGAATAGCGTGAGAACAATATAAACAATAGAGTTACAGACAAAGTGGTAGGAAATTAACAATGGTTGTCATATTACTATTGATATCTTCAAAGTGGTTTCTCAGGAAAACAGAGACATGCCATAATGATCAAACCAGTAATCATGAACTGTTCCTTTCAGTAAAGCAATAGAGGACAGTAGTATAACTGTTAGCTCATTTTATATATTAAGGATAGTAATCCAACGTCTGTTTTACATGCAGTCTGTTTGCAGAATTGGTAACAAACCCCACCTGCTTGCCTCAACTAGACCATGCTCTTTCTTTTAACAGGGTGCAAGAGAAGAGAGTGTCCACCTAGTGCGGCATTTCTATAAGGTGACTGGGAGTGTACTGTGTCTTGTATAATGGGGATAATAGAAGGTTATATGCCTTCAGTTATTCTTTATGCCTGTGATCACTAAATGGAAATGCTTGATTTCATATTCTCAGAGCAGTGACTGCTGAGCTTTTTCCTTCTCCCTGGTAGTGAGGATTGAACCCAGGGCATTTACAACCCTTGTTGATTTTATCTTTTATTTTGAGACAGAGTCACACTAAGTTGCTCAAACTGGGCTGGAACTTGCAATCATCCTGCCTTAGCCTCCCGGTGTGCTAAGATTACAGGTGTTACATGGCAGAAGGGACAGGCAGACTCTGAGGCCTCTTTTACAAGGTCACCCTCATGATCTAATCGCCTCTAAAAGACCCCACCTCCTACACCATCACCCTGGGAGTGGGATTTTGACATACAAATTTTGGGGAGCTGTAAACATTCAGACTTTACTGTTCGGCAAGGCTTACCATTATCAGCCATGCTGGGTTAATCGTTTGTCCGACTGTCCTAGTAATTTTCTGAATTTTGGTCTCCATATCACATCTCCTCAGATCTTACTAGCAGTGGTTCCCCCTAAAGGCCTAATGAGGTCCTCCTAGGTGGGGGAAAGGCGTCATTGCTGCCATTTTCTGTTGTTCACTGGTGCTTTCATTATTTGTATTCTTTTAAGCTGCTATTTCTTTACAAGAATCTTTTAAGCCACGATACATTACTGTCATTGTTAAGGTCAGGTCCCATAATCTGGAAATCCACCTTGAGAGGTTCCAAGGACCCTGTTCAGCTATAGTAGTGGACACACCCAGACAAGGGCAGTGCCCTGTGGGCCTCCCGTGCACTGGGGAAGAATCCCAGTTTGTCCTTTAAGTGGAGACATGCCCCTGCTAGCAAGCCCAGAACAAAATAGAAACCCTGTAGTTGAGTTTGTTGTCTTTGACTCTCTTTCTGGGATTGTTGCTTTGAGTTTTATTCTCCCTTCTGCCAAAGCTTTTGTGTTGCAAAACCAGACAGACATAGAGGCAGGCATCTTCCCTGAAGGTGATTCTCTTCTCTTCTATTAAAAAAAGGAGAAGTGTATTTGAATTTTGGTTCCCTTCTCCCATCCAGATTTCTCTCTTGCTTTTATCCTGTTATTATAGGCAGCTAAGTTAGATAGAAACTAATAGGCAGTTAGACAGGGACAGGCCCTTGAGAGAGCCTGTGCAAAAGACAAGAGAACACCAAAACTGTGGCTCGTGGCACATCCTTTGAAGGCCAGGCCTCAAGATGACGATGCAGTGACCAGGCCTACAAACCTCCTTGAGGGGTAAATAATAACTTGAGATTGTGCTGTGATTGGTATCACCTAGTCTAGTAAAGTTCAGATGGACAGAAGTCACCCAGGTGGGTGACCGGAGCATCGGGACCCATCTCTTCCCCAAAATGACTTTGTTCTTTCCATGTACCCTTGATACTTGACTCGCTTCCCAGTTGGATCAGTTATTAGCTAAGCAGCTATACCTGTAATTCTATCGGTTGATTATAGTTTGACCCACATTGTACTCACATTTTAACTTTGCTGTATAATTACCCCTGGCAAAGGGCCTCAGTGGCAACCCGTTTTC
This sequence comes from Dinomys branickii, assembly GCA_004027595.1. Taxonomy (NCBI): domain Eukaryota; kingdom Metazoa; phylum Chordata; class Mammalia; order Rodentia; family Dinomyidae; genus Dinomys; species Dinomys branickii. The sequence continues at coordinate 91,997 of PVLD010006075.1, read as the reverse complement.
GGAACCCCTTCTATCTCTCAGGAGCTATCTTTCAGTCTTTCCTATGCTTAGCTGTTCTTTGGAATTTATTCTTCACTTTTGAGGGACACAAAATCAGCACATCTGACATCTAGCAGGTTGGGAGTTATATTTCTCCTATATCATTATAACACGTACACTGTAAGTATAATGTCTGTGAAGCTTTTGGATGTTCTCTAGGGTTATCAGTTCTGTTGGTGTTCTTTATATGGTGCAAGAACCTTCAAGTTCATCTGTAGTTCTAAAGCGGGAAAAATGTAAAAGAGATCTCTGATCTATGCCTTCCCCACCCTGACTCTGTGTGTGTGTGTGTTCCACGACTTAAGAGACAGGATACTTCTAACAGTCATTGTCTAACAGAGATGACAGTGACAGTACTAACATTTCTCCATCTCTGACTGAGCAGCAGGCTCTGCACTCTGCATTTTATGTACATTGATTCATTTTATGTACATGAAGGACCCAACAACATGGGCCTATTTTCTTTTGTTTGTTTTCTTTTTGTTTTCCTACCCTTGCAGTAAAATAGGGAGACTATAAAGTAGGCTGGGAATTGGTCCCAGGTCTCTATGTCTCAGGCCCGCCACCATGTTCTGAAGGGGACCTCCTGGGCAAAGCCTCAGCCTGAAGACCTCCAAGACCCCAAGTGCTTGCCTCAAAAGCAAGTGGGAAGAGCCATATAATTTTAGTTTTAAGGCTGGGCGTGGTGGCGCATGCTTATAATCCTAGCACTTGGGAGGCTGAGGCAGGAGGATCATTGCAAGTTCGAGACCAGCCTGGGCTACAAAGTGAGCTCAAGGCCAGTCTGAACTGCATAGTGAGACGTTGTCTCACAAAGACCAAAAAAAAAAAAAATTTTTTTTTTCAGTTTTAAGCATTCTTAATTATACTCTTCCTCCCAGAGATGTACAACTTCACATTTTTAGTGTGGTGACTTAGCCGGGATTTCCTGTATCCCCTACCATTCTTACAAGTAGATGATATTAAGAACTTTTGGGGTTAAAACTAAGACTTTTAATGTTTTTTTTTTATTTTGAGATAGATTCTTGCTAGGTCACTAGGCTTGGCTCATGACTCGGCTTTACAGGCTTGCTTCAACTTTTGATCCTCCTGCCTCAGCCTCCCAGAGTGCTGGGATTACAGGCGTGCTTTCTGATTAACTGCTTTGATAGAAAAACTCTAACTTAACATGCTTTTTTAAAAAGGAAAAGATATTAAACAGTGCAATTTTAGATTTGGTCTTTCATTTGAACGTGTGTTCATGTTTACGTGTGTATCTAACAAAAAACAGATGGTCTGTAAAGCTGAGAGCTAGAGTTTGTAATTCTGTGTTTATGGGGAAAAATATGAATAATCTTACCCTCTATTCCTTTCTTTTTAGGGGGAAGAAATTCTTTTGGACATGTTTGAAGATGAGTACAGGAGCATGACAGTAAGTAAGGACCTGGGGCGCGGCTGAGCTGACACGCGCCTGTGCGCCTGCTAAACCGATAGAGCCGGTGTCTAGGGTGTTCTGATGAGTGGCAAAGACTGGTGGGGAAGTAAATTCGAGATGGAGCCTTTGGGTCCTATCAGGACTAAAATTCCAAGTTACTTGTCCCCCTTGCACTGTGCCTGTAAGATGGGTCCGAAAGGTTCCCTGTGGTTTGAATAGTGCCGGCAAGGGTGTCTTTTAGCTGAGGATTTGCTCCATGCCAGGGGTTTATAGCACATTGTATATATTAAATCACTTAAATCTTCATACCAACCAAAGGCTAATGTTATTGCCACCCTTTTGCTGATGAGAAAACGAGAAGTCAGAGGTCAAGTAATGTCCCCAAATCTGCCCCAGCTTTTAGTGGCAGAGCCAGGCTTCCAGAGCAAAGCATCTCACCTCCCAGCCCTGTGCCCCACTCCCTGTATGGCACCGCCTCCTTTCTTGTCAGTGGAGCGGGAGGTAGCAGCATGCTGTGCCAACACGTCTCCCTCCCAGCAGGTGATAGGCTCAGACGATCAAGGCTTTCTGACTTGCTGTTCCTAATCAATCTGCATCGCCAGCACCTAACACCAAGTGGGCACTTAATAAACAGATGATAAATTGTCCTTGCACAGGCATTACTCACCAAAGTGTGAAGTAATTTGGGACATTTATAATGAACCTAAACATTTAAAGTGTCAAAAAGAAAAAGGCAGGCAACTCAGCTAAGTGGCTCCCTGGCTTCCTAGTCTGGTCACTGGGGTCTGGAGCCCAGACCCCTTACGGCATCCCTGTCACTGTGCACCTGAGGCCTGGGTGGAGCCTTTTGCAGGCTCCAGAAGACTCCAGCAGTCTGCAGTGGCCTGACATCCTTGTGGCATGTGCACTGCCGTAACCGTGCCTCGCTGCTGTTGATGCACTCGCCCCCCTGACATTCTCTAGCCTTTTAAAAGGCAGCTCAGACTTCTCTTCAGACCACTGCTCAGAGTGCAGTAGTTAGGGATTATTAACCATTTTATTCCCCCGTCTCCCTACTACAATAGAATCCCCCACAGCTTGGTTTTCTGTTTGAAAGTGTAGTAGTCACATGTCATTTGGGATGTGGAAAAGCTCAGGCTTCTAAACCCCTGCTCTTGCTTTTGTTTGCTTACTAATTGTGTGACTTTTGACAGGTTACTTAAATTCTGAGCCTTGGTTTTTTTCACCTGTACATTGAGTCCCACTCACATTGCTGCCCAGGGTGGATGTGAAATACCCAGTGAGATGACTTATGCAAAAGTCCATGTGTGAAAAAAAATACTTCTTTCTTCTCCCTCCTACCCTACGAAACCTTTGCTGGTTTTTTTGTTTTAATCAAATGTTTGTGGTGTGCCCTACCCAATGTCTAGTGTTCTAGAGAAATATGAAAGTGACACACCTAGGCCTAGGAACCAAAGTCAGTCCTCAGCTCAGTCCCTAGGAAATCAGCCTGTGGTCAAAATGAGATGGAGACAGGTCCTAAAGTGCTACTGGAAAGCATCACTAAAGCCAAACCTTAGCTTTGATGCTTCGCTCACTTCCCTTAGTGCCCCCAGTACAGTGCTGACTGTATGTGGACCCAGCACCCATCTCCCCCATGGAAGGCTGCAAGGCGCTCCCTGAGAAGGCTCTGGCTCCCTGAGTGCGGGAGTAAAGCCAAGGGGGCTGTGGGCTGTGGGGAAGACTGATGGGGTGCTGCTGGAAGGTCAGTGCCCCGGGGGGCTGGAGCAGAAATGGGGCTCTGCCCCACTGCTGAGGAGCACAAGGACTGGGGCAGCAGACTGTAAGCCTGTGGCAGCAAGTACGTAAGTGTGCACAGGAAAAGGCAGGCAGCCTGAGCTAATTGGCTTCGTGGCCCTCTGGCTTCAGAAGGAAATTAGAAAACAGAAAAGAATTATTACTCCCACCTATAGCAGGCCTGAAGCTTGGTCCCGTTCTAAACACAGGTTGACAACACTCCCTGATTCTGTGTCGTGGGGGTAGGGACCTGTGTTGCCTGCCCCCATGCCCTCCTACATCTCAAGGGAAGCACCTTCGATGAGGTTTTCTATGGGGTCTCTTCTAGATGAAGCCCATGAACGTGGAATATCTCATGATGGATGCCTCCATCCTGCTGCCACCGACAGGCACACCACTGACGGGCATCGACTTTGTGAAGCGGCTACCATGTGGTGACGTGGAAAAGACCAGGCGGGTGAGTGAGTCCCGGACTTGTCTCTCCTGGGAAGCCATTTGTCAAATCTCTTCCAAGCCAGAGAGGAAGGGGCTGTGGGTCAAAATCTGGAGCCTGTCTCCAGCACAGCTATCAAGTAGAGAGCTCCCCTTCCACACACCTGCTACCCTGTAGCAAGCAGAGGCTGGAATCCCATTGCACAGGCACTGTTGTGGCTGCAGGCAGGCCACCTTTACAGTGCAGAGAAAAGCTTGAGTCCTTAGCTCAGGGAGCGGAAGCCAAGAGGCAGGGCTTCTGTGAACCAAAGGCAGAGCACAGAGCAGCCAGTGTAGGTGAAGTTGGTGTGAAATCTAAGCCCAGAAATCTCACAACTCCCAGAGATGGCGTGATGTTAAGTATCTAGTTCATCTTGGGGCTAGGCACACGCAAGTGAAATTGTAAATCTTACTGACCTGTGGGAGAAGTGAGTGTGAAGAGCAGAGAGTTCTTAGAAGCAGCTGGAGCAGGCACTTCCCTTATCAGCACTTTTTGCTGAAACGGGTGCTCTAGGAAGCGGTCTCAGCTGGGCTATTCATGGTATTTTATCTCTTTTGTAAGATCACAATTTCTTTCTTAGAAAGTACCACAGCCTTTTCCTAGAAAATCATTCCCTAGAGATGTGAATATCATTGGATAATTTAGAGGAATTCATTGCACGCAATTCTGGTTATCAGCCCACGTCTTGTGAGTTAATCTGTGTGCCAGAGTGAAAGAGGTGTTTCACTTTGGGATTTTGGAAAGCAGGAGTGACTTGCTGTATGACCTCAGACAAGAGGAATCTGCAACCTCCCTCCACCCAGCTGGCACTTTTGCTTCGACAGCAGGGAGTGAGGTGTAGAGGAAGTGGGACCCATGTGTCTTGAGTCTATCCACATTCTCAGCTGTCTGAGCAAACCCACAGACTCACCACAGGCCCACCCTGCCCGGCTGCTGCCACCTTCCTTCCGTGTGCTTCTTCAAGCACTGTCACCTCCACTGGCCAGACAGTTTGTTTGGGCAGTAGTGTCTGTTCTTGGCATCCTCAGCTTTCACTGGAAAACTAGTTCTGAAAAAGGAGTATGTTGGTGATTCTACTATGCTTGCAAGTTTGCCCTTCACTGCTTGGCCTAGGAAGTATTCCCAGCATGGTTCTGGCAGACCACCTGCTGCTAGGGCTTCACTGTCCTGGGGCCAAAAAGGCCCTGCCACAGAGGCTTCAATTAAGCCCTGAGGTACAGGTGTAGGGCCCAAACTTTGCCTTCCTTTGGTTCTTGGTCATCAGCCTTTTCTAATGTGTAAATGAATATTCTTTGCTATAAAGTGGCTCCTTCATATCTGTCCTTTGCAAGGGGTTTCCTTATTTACTTGCACAGCCTAGCACTGTTGCCACATTTCACAGAGGAAGCATTTGAGAGGCAGGAGAGGTCAAGCAATTTGCTTGAAGTTGCACAGGCTGTCAGGAGCTTACCCACCCATTGGCCCAAGCAGTGTGGCCTCCAGAGCCCAGGTCCTTAAGCTTGCTTCTCACTGCAGCTGTCATCATATCTCCCAGCCCCTCCTGGGGCTGAACACAAGGATGTTGAAAGCACAACTCTACCCTCAAGGAATTGTTCTAAGGGGCCAGAGGGGAAAGACGGCCCAGTCCATCTACCCCATTGTCACTAAAGTAGCAAAAGGGCAAATCCCTAATCCCAAAGGGAACAGGCACCAGAGAGGGTGGCCATTAAGCCAAGACTGCAGGGGTGGACTAGGCACTGCAGGAGGCAGAGCCATGTTGTGGCATCATGAAACACCTGCAGCAGAGTGGAAAGTCATGAGGCCAGGAGGGGAGAGGCTAACAGGAACCAGATGACAGAGCCTTGGAGCTGATGAAGACTTTGGCCATTATCTCTTAACACTGTTTCATGACATTGTGCCTTGCTGGGTTGGGCCGATGCCTATCCATAGGAGAAAAATGGGAGAAATTAAGGGTAAGATGTCAGGCATGATACAGGAAGAAGATTGTGTATTTACTCTGAGCGATTCTCTTCATTTACAGTGTGGGATATGCCTGCCTTTTCAGAGTTACTGTGAGGACTTGAGGGAAGTCATGCACACTGAAGGCCACTGTCAGGCCCACTGTGGTAGTAACTCTCTTCTTCCCTTTGCCCTCACATCTCACATAGATGTAAGCTCAGGGCTATGCTGCCCACCTTTCTTGCCCCCAGTGGAACACATAGCCCGAACGGCTGGCTGAAGCACAGACAGAGCTCCTGGGGTACCTGGGCTTCTCTGGTGGCTCCTGTTAAGACTTTGTGTGTCTAACCAGTTTAAAATCAGCACTAGATTCCCAGAGACCCTGAGTAGTAGAATGAAGTGAAATAGGGCAGGCCCCTTAAAGCAAAGTCATCCATTTTAGAAAAGCTGTCCTTTTGTGATTTCAAGAATCAAGCGAGCAAGGTGGTACACAGTTGTAATCTCAGCACCACGGGAGGCTGAGACAGGATGATCACAAGTTCAAGTCTCATCTGAGCAACTTACTGAGACCCTGCTTCAAACATTGTTGTTGGTAATGTAAACTAATATAACCACTGTGGAAGTCAGTATGGAGATTCCTCAAGAAAACTGAAAGTAAAAATTCCACTCAACACAGCTATTCCCCTTCTGGATGTCTTCTTAGAAGAGTTAAAGTTGTCATATTACAGCAATACATGTAAACCCATGTTTATAGCAGCACAATTAATAATAGCACAATCTTGGATGCAGTTTGTATGTCCCTCAACAGATAAATAGGTAAAGAAATATGGTGTGCTACTCTGCCATAAACAAGGATGTGCTTAAGTCATGTGTCGGAAAATGGATCCACCTTGAGACCATAATGTTAAGTCAAATTAAATCAGACATACAAGCCTAAACGTCCCATACTTTCTCTTCCAAGAGAGACCCAAGATATAAATAGAGAGCAATCTAAAAGATATATGATAGGAAGTAAGGAGATAGGTCTTTCTCAAATGGGAAGGAGAGCCAGTGTTGGGGCGGGGGGGGGGGGGTGGAATGAAGAGAATCAAGATGTGTTGTGTTATGTGTGTGTACCAGGTCCACATGAGGAGTGTCATTATGTGTTGCAACCATGTACTAATACAAAATTTAAAATTTAAAAGCACTGGGCATGTTGCTCAGTAGTAGAGTGCCCTAGGTTTAATCCTCAGTACAGAAAGAGAGACTCAGAGACAGAGACAGAGTCTTAGTTACTTTTCTCTCGTTGCTGTGACAAAATACCTGACACCCAAAGTTAAAGAAAGAAAGGTTTATTTAGCTCAGTTTGTAGAGCTTTTAGACCATAATCAGCTGGTTCCAAGGCAGAGTGGCACATAGCAGAGGTGCAACAGTACATGGCAGTGGAAGACAGCAAAAGCAGAGAGGGAGAGAAAGAGAAGCCCCTTTCTGTCCCTTATATTGTATCCAATGTATCAGGATTGGCAGTGCCAATCCAATCAGTGGACTGATGCAGCAATCACCTACCCTTAATCTCAGCATCTTAATACCAGCATTGCACTATGAATCAATCACACACTCTAGATTTGACCACCTTCAAGAAACCCCATGGCTGCATGAGGCTTTGGTGGTACATCTAGACACAAACCATAACATTCCACCTATGGCCCCCAAAGACTCATGCATATCTCCTTATGTAAAAGGCATTTAGCTATCTCCCAGAGTTGCCAAAGTCCTGACAGATTCAGCATTGCTAAAAAAGTCCAAGTCAAAAGTCTCCTGAGATTTAAGGCACTCTTAGCTGTGAGCCCCTGTACAAATGAAAAGAAAGTTCAACGCTTCCAACATTCAGTGGCACAAAATAGATATTTCTATTCCAAAAGTTAGAAACAGGAAGCTACAAAGGAATGGGACCAAAGCAAGTCCAAAATGCAGCAGGGAAAACATTGAGTCCTATAGTTGCATGTGCAGCATCTGAGACAATCTATGGCAAGATGTGAACTCCAAAGAGCTTGGGTGGCTCTGCCCCTATGGCACTTGTGGTTATAGCTCCCATGGCTTCTCTCTTGGGCTGGCTGTGTTCCCTTCTTGCAGTTTTCCTCAGACGGTTCACATTTTTGGCTTCTCCAAACTTCTGGGATCTCCACTGCGTCTTTGGCTTCCACTCATAGCTTCATACAGTGCCTTCTCAGGGGCACACTGTCTGGCCTTCCAGGCCTTCTTCTGAAATCTGGGTAGAAGCCTTCCTGATCCCCACAACTCTTCCATTCTGCATGCACCTAAAACTAGCACCACGTGGATGATGCCAGTGTCTGCTGCCAGCAGAAGCAATAGCCAGGCTTCCTTCTCTCTTGGCTGTAGGAGTCAATTGCCTGATTGCTGAGCACTCTGAATCCAATCCCAAAGAAAAATTCTCTAGGCCACCACCATTCTCGAATGTGATGCTCTGCAGCTTTCTTCTGAAGACAGTCTTTCAGTTTTGCAATTTTGAAGCTGCAAGGGGTAAAGTCCTGCTGTTTCTTATGATGCCCTCCGGCCATCTTTTCTCTTCTCCTGTTCTTTCTCAACTATCAGCTCTCCTCTTCTCTATCTTTAGAGTCTACAGCTTTACTGAAGCTTCCTTTCTGGCCAAACTCATGTTTTAAATCATTCTGCTAGGCTCTTTGCTCTTGATTCTCAACATAGATCTAGCTAACAGCCTCCAACAGTAATCATGCCACCACCTCAACATTAGACTGCCTTGAAATTTCTTTTTCCAGATTCATTAGTCTATCACCTTGAATCTCAGTCTCAAGCAAAGTTTCTGCACACAAGCAAAATGCAGACAAACTTTCTGCCAAGCCATAACACATATCATCTGAAGTCCAACAGCTAAAGCAGTCCTTTTTCCCAGCAGAAACCTTCCAAGCCTCATGTTTACCAGCTGTCTGGTCTTCTGAGCTTTGACCAGAATCTCCCATACAGTATAGCCTAAGGCATTCCAATGCTACGTTCTCAGGCAGCATCTTCAAAGTTTTCCAAAGACTTCCCATAAGCCAATCCTAAAGGTTCCTGAACCACCTGGTCAGGTATAGTCACAGCAACGACCTCACTTCTCTGATACCAAATTCTGTTGTAGTTGGGGTTTACAAGGGAATAGATTTAATACAGGATACATAATTTATAGGATTATCTTATAATACTCACCCAAAAAGTCAAATGCCGAAGTGTGTAAGGGAGCTCTGCTTGCACTAGAGAGCCAAAGAATCCAGCTGAGGGCCTGGATCCCACAGCAATGTCCTACACAAGTCCAGCTGAAGACCTACAGTTCATGGCAATGTCCTCCATGAGTGTAGCTGGAGGCCTAGAGCCTACGACGATGTCTTACGCAAGTCTGTATCAAGAATCTTCCCTGGGAAGGCTCAAAGGTCAGTGGTTGAAGCTAGAAAGTCTATGCTAGCAAGATGAAAGATTTGTGGCAGCAGGCTGAGGGATCTGCACTGGAGCTGGAAGCAACGCCCAAGAAAGGTAAGGACCAGAGCTCCCCCAAGGAGAACCACAGTGATCCTCAGCAACAGCAAGGGCCCAGGCTTTTCCAATGATGAGAACAGCTGAGTTTATATCAAGAAAATCAGTGCAGCACACTTCTCCAGGAGAATCAACAGCACTCCATTTTCCCTTCCAGTTCTCTTTTTATGCTGTTAGCAACAATCCTCAGATGGGCCTTCCACACCTAGCACCACGCTGATTCAGTTCAGCTGTGTATTACAAGTTAATCATTTATTAATCCACCACAGAAAGAGACAGAGAGACAGACAAGCAGGCTGGCTTCTGAAGAGGAGTTTTGGCTTCTCAACTCCATCCAGTCCTAACTCTCTGGACTCCAGAAGCTTATCTCCTCAAGCCCTTTCATAAATTAGAACACATTGGTGTGAGTTAAAGCTAAAGGAAATACATAGTTTAGCAAGCAATTCAGGCCTTAGATGATTTGTTTCAGGGTTTTTGCTTATATCCAGAGAACATTCCATTTTATCCATTTGGATCCAAAAATTTTCTTTTCCTTTTTTTTCCTCAAGTAGACTTTTAAAAAATGTTTTAGAAGGCTGGTCATTCTTAGAAACTTTATCATTTTTTTTCCTTAAGGATTGGTCAGAGAAGTCATTACTGGTAATCACTCCTGACTTAACAAGCTATTCATTCGTACATTCATTGAAAAGCAGCAGGATTCCTGTGTGCCAGATACAGTGCTGTGGCTGAGGGTGTAGAAGGGACCAGGGCAGAGATCCCTACCATCTGGACCTCTCTTTTTTCCCAGAGATAAGAGCACTAGGCTCCTAAACAATTGCAGGTGTCATCGCAGGCTACGGTCAGGACTCTGGAGGAAGGTGTGGCATGATACAGCAGGGCGGGGGTTCTGCTTTAGGTGGAGTGATCAGAGAAAGTGGCTCTGTAGCTACCTCTGAGCGGAAACCTGAAGGGTGAGAAGGAGCCAGATGAGTGGAAGGAATACTTTCCATACAGGGTAGGCCATGCTGTCCTGAGATACAAAGGAGGGTGGCATGTGCAGGAGACCAAGATTGGAGCCCATGAAGGGAGAGGAAGAGGGAAGGGATGACAGAGGAGGCAGTAGGCTTGGCAGGCCCCAGGAAAGTATCTGGCAATAAAGTTGCTTTCCATCTTGTACATTGTAAAGTATACCATTTATTCTTTCATTGGACATATTTGTTGAGCCTTTCCTAGGTGCCAACCACTGTGCAAAATGTAAGCATAGAACAGTGGACAACTAGTATAAAGACTAAGCAGCAAAAGTCCCACTTTGCCACCAAGCCTTGAAGGGAAGTTCCTGTTGAGATAAAGAGATCCGCTGAGAACACTTAAGCAGAACTCTTGTACTTGGGCTGGACCCAACTCATATAGGAGCAGATGAGAGATGGTTTAGAAACAATGCAAGTTCATGAGTCAGACCAACTGCAGGTCAAGGCCCAACTCTAGCTGTGTGACTTAATGTCTTTGAGCCTGGAGTTCTCCTGTGTCCTGCCTCTCAGCCATTGTCCACAATCGCTAAGAGTGCAGCTGTGATATAGCAAGTCCAGTGCCGGACAGAAAGCACTCAGAAGGTATTGGTGGTGCACCCTAGTATCTTAGGTGGGCAGGAGGTAAGTTAGGAGAAGGGTTTTTGGTGAATATCAAAATCTGAATTTAAGCACTGTAGTCACCTTGGAAGCCATTGAGAAATAAATGTATTTGCACTTGGTTTTATTTGTCCCCACATTCTATTTCCCTGTTCCCTTGTAGACCGCAAGCAGTTTATGTGCTTATTGCTGCTAACTTTAAAGGAACCGAATATTTTGCTTTACTTTCTGAATATGTGTTACACATTAAAGAAAATACAATGACATCTGAGCATTTGGAAAGTAAAAAAAAGAAAGTTCTTGTTATTTCACCACCCTAAACAAATGACTCTTAGACATTTTTGTGTCTCCACCCATTTTTCTTTGCAAATACATCTTGTCATATTGGCAAAGAGAGTGTACCATGGTCTTGCTTTCACACACACACACATTCACATACCCTTGTTTTCTCTCTTTACTGTGACCCAAGAAGCTTTTTGTATTGTGGTATAGCCTTGCTTTATTTTGTGTTTTGGTGCTGGGGATGAACCCCAGGGCCTCGTGCGTGCTAGGCAAGCACTCTGTCCTTGAGCTATATGATACAGTTTGAACTAGTCTGGTTTCTTATGACTGCATAGAGATTTCTGTGGTGACTTTTACTTAGGCCTTTTCCTTTTAATGGACATTTTAGTTGCTTCCACTGTTACATTATTTTCAACTAAACTGTAAAGAACCACTTCATGAATTCAGTGTTTTCTTTCTTTTAAATTATTTTTTTAGGATAAGTTCCCAGACGAGGAATTTCTGGTTCAAAGGGTATGAACGCTTTTTTGTGCCTCTCTACACATTGCCACATTACTTTCCAGTAGGTTGTGCCATGTTAAACTGCTTCAGCACTTTTTAAAATGACTGACTTTCACAGCCATTTCCACCTTGGTGCGCTTCTAACCTGGGTGACTGTTGCCTAAACTGAGCAGCTTGCAAACGCAGCAGGGAAGCAGGAGGATGAGGACTGAACGTTTATCCCAGGACCAGCCCCAGGGGTCAGAGCCCCTCCATGCCATTTTATACAGCTTTGTGTTTGATCCCACGTTGTCCTCATTTCCAGAGCACCACCCTGGGCTCGGGGAACTCATGTACTCACCTGCGCCCCAGCTTAAGCCCAGGTCTGCCTGACTTCAGAGCTGTGCTCCTGCCTTCATCAACTGATCCCCAGAGACACGTAGCTGGCCAGAGTGTGCTTCCAGACTCATGCAGGAAAGGAAATTGGAGACACCTCTTGTTTTATATTTGAGGGTGGTCAGGTGTCCCCCAACCTTCCAAAGGTTAATCTCTTCTTCCAGGGTTAGTCTTCCTGGTAGTCTATGGAAGAATCTGAAAGAATAATAAGTTATTTCTTTTTATTAATACTTTTAAATTTCCATCTTTATTTAGCAAAGCAAACTAGTAGATAGAACCAGGATCCCAAACCTTAAAGCTTTTGAAGGCCCTGCAGTGAGTATGGTTGGGAGAACACAAACCCAGAAAGTACTTAGTGAGTGACCTGCGTCAAGCAGCCTAACAGCGCCAGGTTTTGGCTTCTCTCTATAGTGCGGGAATCACATAGGGTCCTTATAAAGCCAGAATGAAATAACACCACACAGACCTACATAGTCCCTGACAAGCTATAGGCAATCCAAGGACCCTCATCCTCTGATTTTAGCATCCTTTTGTAGTCTTTGGGAGTTGTGAGGCTGGTCACCATGCTCACCACGACCTTAGAGAGGCCAATAGGAGCCCAGTGGTCATCCAGGAGGAGCACCTTGCTGTGTGGAACTCTGCCTCTTCTGTTCATGACCAGGGGCTTGTTGTGTGCTCTTCCTTCTCTTGGGAGTGGGATCAGGAATGAGGAAAAAATTAGGATTTTGTTTTATGTGTGTTATATTCTATGTTGTGTATGTGTGTGTGTGTGTGTGTGTGTGTGTGTGTGTGTGTATTTGTTGTTGTTTGTTTTTTGAGACAGGTCTAGCTATGTAGTCCAGGCTGGCCTCAGACTCACTGAAATCCTTTTGCCTCAGCCTCCCAAGTGCTGGGATTACAGGAATGAGCCACCACACCTGGCCAAATTTATCTTTTAAATCATTTCACTTTAATACTTGTTTGTATTCCTGGAAATACCTTCCATTTGTCATTATTAACACCAGCAAAAGCAGGTGTTATAGCAAAAAGCCTACAGCACAAGCCAATTCCGAGCTCCTTTTACATTCACCAGAAAGCCTCAATTTTTTCAGTGATAGGCTAAAGAAGCAACACACAGTTCTACTTTCTCATCCCCTAGCTAGGATTCTGCTTGGGTTCTGTCTTCAGAACGCTGAGAGGAATAGGATTTGACATAGAAACAAAGCGCCATCTTGAATCTCATCTGGTTGAGATGGGCCTCTTTCTCTTTATATTCCTCAGTGCCTAACATCATGACTCCTAACTTGAGATCTCAAACTGCCAGACATTTCCAGTGACCGCCCACATTTTGGGCCTTCTGCAGTCAGCTGGCACGGGAATTGTCAGTGACACAAGCACCTGACATTGCTGAGTCTCGGCCCCTTTGCAGCTGCATGATCCAAGGTCATTCTGCCTTCTCAGTTCCGTATTCTTTCTTGAAGTCTTAAAGTTACAGTAAGGCACTCATAGGTGCTTACTAGATAGAAACTCTTCTGATTTTGTAATGAAACTATATCTTTTGATGGTTGCAGATGTCTTTATGAAGACTATACTTCTAAAAAGTGTTAGAGCATTCAGGACAAGTACCAATGCCACCACCATAACGCTCTGAAAGCTTACCATTCTCTAGTGCTTTGGAGTTCACAGAGAAGACTGCTTCCTTCAGAACAGGCCCTGAGAGTAGGAATGCTCTTTGTTTTCTCAGTAGGGGACCAGTCCAAGTCTCCCAGCAGTTTGAGGCCACAGCAGATAGCTCATCAGCATCCTTCCCTGGGTCATCACGAGGCAGCGTGAGCCCAGCCCTTTATAGGGAGGGATTTGTCCTTCCTGGATGGGAAGGCATCATACTGTATGAATGGTAATTTCCCTTCACATAGTCTGAGGATAATTATTACTTACCATTGGAGCCATAAACAAGAAGGCCCAGAGGTACAGTGGAATTTATGTTTATATTGCTCACCAGTGGTTTGTCCCTCCTCTGCCCAGTGTGGTACCTGTTGAGTGCCTGGGTTGAGGCCCTTTTCTGGAGCCCTGTGCTGGCTGCTTCCCATCCAGCATTATCTCAGAACCTCCTAGCAGCCCTGAGTTAAGAATTGTTAGGTGCATTTTACAGATGAGGAAAATGAAGTTCACAGAAGCTAGAGGCCTTACCCAACACAGCAGAGCTGGAAATTCAGTGGAGACCTGTCTGTCTGACTCTGGAGCTATGTCCCTCAGTCAGGCCCCTCCGCTCTGTATCAGAGAGAGGCCAGGAGTGTTCTCAGATGTGGACTGCCCCTCTGCTATCTGACCCTGGTTGGTGGCAAGCCTCTTTCCGTGGCTAAAGGTTACTTCCTAGATGAACTTGACTGGCTGGCCTCTGGGAACTCTGCCTTTTTCCTGCTCTCTGGAAATGCGTGACGGCCGCACTGGATTCCAACACAAACCTCTTCATAGGCCAGGAATCCTTGTGTTGGTGGAGCTGCCTGTGCCACAGAGAGCTGGCTGGAAAAGCCTAAGGGATATTCAGGGGATGTCTTGCACATCTGCGAGGTACCCGGCCTCTCACTGTCGCTATGCACTCCCAGGCTGAGGACTGAAACGTGGAAGGGCTTGCAGGGATAGGGTCTAGTTGGCTCTGTCACCAGCTCTGAAGCCAACATGCATCTCATCCCTTTTGTCCCCAACTAAACACGTGGTTTTCACTAGCCTCTCTGGTTCAGCTGGAAGAGGCCTGGTTCTAGCCCTCCCTAGAAGCAGGCCTTCCCTTCCCTTGATCTGCATTACCTGGCTGTGAAGTGGGGCTGCTTTCTGTGCAGGGGATGTGTGGTGAGGATCACAAGAGTCTTGGGAACAGATCCTGTGGGGGACAGATGAGGTGAAGTAACTCCAACCTGACCCCGTGGATAATGAAAGCAGTTTGCTGCCTTGTGAACCCGGCCTTGCTGTGAAAGCACTAGAACTACAATGCTAGAAGGGTGGGCTGTGTTTTGTTACCTTTCTTTTGTTCTTTTTAATCAAATCACTGTGCAGTGTCTTGAGACAGACACCTCACTGAAGCAGTGCTGCCGCTTCACTTCTTCTTACCCTCTGCATTATTGTCCAGGCCATCCGCGTGTTCTTCATGCTGCGTTCCCTGTCGCTGCAGCTGCAAGGGGAGCCCGAGACCCAGCTGCCACTGACTCGGGAGGAGGACCTGATCAAAACCGATGATGTCCTGGACCTGAGTGAGTTGGCCACGCTGAGTCATGCCAGGGAGCCAGGGGACACAGAACATGCCATTGGGAGGGTGGGTGCATGACCTGCATTTTGTACTGCCGTTGGCCTATGACTGTGCACAGTGTGTACGTCCTGTGAAAGTTCTGAAGGAAAGAGCCCCAGGTGTGGGCACCTTGGAGCCAGCCTGTGGGTTCTGCCCTCTGGGGCCAGGGGCTTTGAGGGAACATGCATGCAGAATGACCAGAAGCTGTGCAGGAACAAGCACAGCTCCAGGGCCCATGCCCTCCATATGGCCACAGCAGCACTGCTCTCATGGTATTGTTTGTTAAGGGTTTTCTGTATGATTCCAGCTGTAAAAGGGTTTTTCTGTAATGAAAGGGATCTTGCAAAAAGATTGCAAATCACTAGTATCTAGATAAGCTGAAGGCTTCTCCTATAACTGACAGGAGGTATGCTTCTCCTATAACCTTGGCCT
The DNA here is from genome assembly GCA_004027595.1 of Dinomys branickii. Lineage (NCBI taxonomy): Eukaryota > Metazoa > Chordata > Mammalia > Rodentia > Dinomyidae > Dinomys > Dinomys branickii. Next base: position 76,380 of record PVLD010006075.1, on the reverse strand, counting down.
GCTTATTTCTTCAAGCTGTGCCTCGATGTTCTCATCTGCAATGTAAGGCAAGTAGTAAAGGACACAGTGAGTGGGGTGGTGAGTGCTTGCCTAGCATGCACAAGGCCCAGGGTTCAATCCCCAGCGCTGCAACAAAAAAAAGGAGATAATACTTATAAAGCCTGGTCAGGTTCCCAGAACCCTTCTCATATTTTTATGGCTTCCGCTTTTCTGCATTTGTCACGGGTATGTGCACACTGAAGGAGAGCATGGTTTTCTATTTGTTAAAAGCACTGTGGTAAATTAGGAGTCTTTGGTTCTAAGAGACAGAAACCCAAATTAGGCTGGCATGTGGAAAAAAGGGGGCACTGGCTAATGTCACTGGAAAGTCTAGGAGTGGTTCTGTCTTCAGGCATGACTGGATCTAGGTGTCCACACAGTATCATCAGGCAGTTGCCCTTCTGCATTTCTCAGTCGCTTTTCCTCTGGTCCAGTTTCATCCTCACAAGGGCTTGTACCCAAGCAGTGGGAAGATGACCGCAGACAGCCCCAGAATTTGTCAGACCAGCGAAGCAGCCCTGAGTTAGAGAGCTGCTTTTTCTGTACATAGAGGTCCTTAGCCTGGCTTGGATTGTAGGACAGCTTTGCACCAAGCAGTGAGCAGAGGAACAGGAGGCACCAGCTGACTCAGCTGGGGTCACATGGCCAGCCCTGGAGGTGAGCAGTAAAATGAGTTCTTTCTGAACCCTCTCAACTGAGAGTGAGAAAGGAGGGGTCCTCCCTCGAAGGGTAATCTCAGCGAAGAGGTAGAGGCCAAGCAGACAGAAAAAGCAGATGGCCACTCTCTGAAGTATTATTGTTGTTTTAAATGAGCTCTGAGATACAATTTATATACAGTAACATTCACCAAGCTTTCATGTATATTTCGGTGAGTTTTAGCAAGCCTGCTCAGCTGTATAACCAGCAGCCATCATGTGGATCATTGAGTGTAGGCTTTCCAGCCTCCCCAGCCCTGCTCTGTACTTTCTTGAGCAGTTGACTGAAACCTTCCGGCACCATTTTCTCATCTGTAACATGGCAGTAGTCTTTCTTCTGTTACCAGATTGTTCTGAAGAGTAAGTGAAATATAATATGACCAAACACAGTGCCTGCCAGGTAACTGCACACAGCAGTCTGCAGTCTGTGGCCTGTGCGTTCAGTGGGATGATGCTTGTATAGAACATAGCTGCTGCCTGACACAAATAGTTCCCAGTAGTTCCTGCATAGACTTGCTTGTCCAGTTTCCTTCGGTCTTCCTGATGCTTGTGCCTGCTTATGTTTCCCTTTCTTGGAAGGACAAAGAAGCTATGACCCCACTATGCTCTGTGTCCATCTCCTATGACCCTCTCACACTTGAGAAATGGCCTCAGGAATTTCTGTAAGGGCTTAAATTGATCAAGTTGGATGGAGAGACTCATAAACCAGTCTTTCTCTGACTTGATCTAAGGAGAGAAAGGGAAATAGCTTGCTTAAAAGGGACCACTCCAGCAGGGCAACGAGAATGTTTGCATTCATGAAATGAAATTAAATTTTATGCTGGGAATTCACGTCCCACCCCCTAAGGCTGGCCTGCTGAAACAAAGGTTAAAAGTATTTCACTTATCAATTGTAATTGATTAGATTGCTAGTTGAGATCACTTAACCGAGCCTTTTTGGGGAGTTGGCCATTAAGAAAGTAATGGCTATCTGTCTTTACCCAGTCTGATTACAAATTATGTCTTTTTCTAAAGAGGGTGGCATTCTGAAATTACTGGGGATTATGGATTTGAAAGGCACATGGTGCTAGAATAAGAGGCATGTGGTATTGGTTGACTTTTTAAAAATTTTTCAGTGATTATAAATGGGAGAGTTTCTCACCTACCTTTAGAAGGATAAAAATCACAGTACTTTGCATTGCACAAAAAGCCTTCCATAATCGTAAGTGAAGGCTGAGTGACTGGAAGCTGGGCATGTTTCTGTCTACCTGACAAATTGGAGGAAGCTGACTCAGGGAGTGATACTTGGGATTGGTCAACTGTTATCTCCCTGATAAGCTTAAAGAAGAGCAGGCTTTACACAGCAGGAAGCGGTGACACAAAGTGTTTGACTGACCTCACAGTTTGATAAGAAACCACACATAAAGAGCACCTCAAGTGTTCGCTGGCCGGCAGCAGGTCTCTGGGCTCCCTCTGGCAAGCGAGCAGTGGCACAAAATGTTCTTCTACTACCCAGGAGCATCAGCGATGTGGTCACCACTCAGGAAAGAAGCACACTGGCTGTGCTTAATTCTGCCATGGTTGTTGCTACAGAAGACAATTACATAGTGCAGAGGTCAGAAGCTGGCACCCATGTGGGGCTGCATGTCTCCTGAAGGAAGGAGGCAGAGGGGGGAAAGAAGGAGGAAGGAAGAAAAGGAATTAGGAAGGACATTAGATAAGAGGGATGAGATTTTTTAGAAAGAATAGCATCATGATTTTCCTTATGCCCAGCGTTATTTTAAATAATTATTACCATTTGCTAAGTTGTATTTCATCTGCCTGCCATCTCACTTTTTAATAAAAACACACTACCTACTAAGTGTCTTAAAGTAAATGGAAAACATCATATTATTACATCTATAAGTACTGTTCTAACAGATAAGGGCTTTGCACTATCCTTCTTAACTGAATTGGTTAACACCATTCGGAGGTGGGCAACAGGGACAGCTGCTGTAGTAGCGGGGGCTGTGTCCTCCTGTATGCTCCAACCTGGCCCTGTTGACATGTGATTCGGCTGCGTCTGGTGTGGGTGGAAGGAAGAAACTTTGTGACCTTTTTAGGGGTTTTCATGCTTATGGGGCTTAGTGGCTTCATGTGGCTCCAGACGACCTTTCAAGGAGAGCCATTGGGAAGATGAAATAAGATCATGCATGCCAGGCACACAGCACCATGCATAGCACGTAGCAGGTGCTCAATGAAAGCTGGCTATGGTCCCTGTTGCACCTGCTGAGTGGGAAGAATATCTTCCCCCGGGCTCCAAGGGATAGTGTTTTTTGCCTAAACAATATTCTCAGGAGTGAGTATGTTTTGAACTGTTTAAGCCAGTGCATTGCTTGTATGATAGCACCGTTCTGGGGGTAGGGAGGATGGCTATGGATGCTCTGGCTAGAGGCAGGGCTGGACCTTACCGAGACCATGGGACGCCTTCCTTCCAGCCTGTGCCTGCTAACCAAGTGTGTTCCAAGGACAGACAGGTGAGCTTTGAGGAGAAACCACAGGTTCCTGCCTGGGATTGGCATTGGGCCTTCTGAAAGATCTCTGCTTATCCCCCAATAGCATGGGCTGTCATAGTCCTAGAGAAATTCACCCTTCTTTCAGAGACTCTAGAGATACCAAGCATCTGGGCCTGTTGAATTTCCAGTTCCCTTCCAGCAGCATTTTGTAGCAATAGCTTGTGTTGTGTACATTGAATTGTGTATCCTGATTTTGAAAATCCATTCCTGAAACCCATTTAATGAAAATCTGTTTAATGAAAATCCATTCATTCATTTATCTATTTATTAAGCACCTACTACATGCCAGGAACAGCACCAGGTGCTGGGGTGTGACTATAAGCAAAAGCCAGACTTGGCCTCTGGTCTGGAGGTGCTTCCAGGTTGAGGGCTGGGAGGACAGTGCGGGGAGTGGACCACTAACAGGCAAGTAAGTAAGTGCACAACTGCAGACTGACTGAGGTGGCTCTATGAAGGTAATGAACAGGGTTCCTACTGGAGAACTACTGGGAATTAAGTCTTCATGGGCTGGTGCAGAAAGGCCTCTCTGAAGATGTGCTATACCTGGGGGACCAGAAGTTTCCATGAGAAAATGTAGAAATAAGGATGGTCAAGGTGGAAAAGAACTTGGTATGTGTCAGGACCTTAAAGGAGGCTGTTGTGGCCAAATCTCGACTACAGACTTTGCCACAGGGAAACCTGTCCTGAATGTACAAGGGGTAATCCAAACATACAGTGAATGTTTAAAGTTTTAAAAAATTTACTACAGTAAATAACACGCTGCCATTAATCCCCTTCAAATACTCCCCCTCACTTTGAACTCTCCTACCCCATTGTTCTTGCCATTCACTTTCTGAAGCAGTCCTTTTTTGGAAGTATCTTTACAAAGAGTGCTCAAAAATACAGTGATACCGCTGCTGAGTGCCATCCAACAGAAAGGTCACCTTGTGAAAACATGGTGTGTCCTCATCTGCCTTACTCACCAGATCAGGCACCTTCTGTTTCTGCCCAAAAGTCAAAATGACCATGAAAGATAAACGTTTTGAATAATTTCAGGACAAGGAGTCAGCTGTGACAGTGTAACTAATGCTACTCAGAAAGAGGACTTCCAGAGCTGGTTGAGAGAGTGGCAAGAACAGTGGCAGAAGTGTCTTCAAAGCTAGAGGGAATATTTTGAGGGGGATTAAAGACAATGTGTCTTTTACCATAATAAATCTGTTTTTAACTTTAAACATTCACCCTATTTTTGAATCACACCTCATGTACTTCCAGAAGTGGCATTGCCAGGTCAGAGTGTGAAAAGGCCTCTGCACTGTGCTGAGGGGTTGGGAAGGCTGTGAGGCTTAGTGGTTATCAGTGTGGGCCCAGTGTGTCTGGACTGGTTTCCCAGCACACTGCTGGCTGTCGTCTGCAGTGCTGCCGAGATGAGCATCCCTCTCCTGGGGTTTTCATTCCTGTGCAGTGGGAATTGTGTGAAGAGGTAATGAGCAGTAGATGTCCAGAGTGCAGAATTGTGCCTAGCACAACTGCAGAGAGACCATGAGTACCTAAGGGTCAGTGCCAGTGAGCACAGAGGGCAGGGACAGTGTGGGGACTGACTTGCCACAGGGAAGCTAGAGACATCGGTTGACTCCACAGCTCTGAGTTTGGCGATAGTCATGTGATGGGGTGGCATGACAGCTCACTCATCAGGAGGCCCATGCCTGGAGGAGGGCCTGGTTTCCAGCTGAGATGACTAGGTTTGATGGGCACCTGTGTGAGAAGTACTGCGAGGGGGCTCAGCAGGCTGGCAGGGCAGACAGGAAACCTCCTTGTGTCTGTGCCTCAGAAGTGGCTCTCCACGTCAGGTAGTAGATGTCACAGCTGTGGGCTGTAGTAGCTGCATTCTTTTCATTGACTGGCACATCTTGCATAATGAGCCGCCGCTTTTGCACTTTTCCACTTGTGCCGTGGCTGTTCCTCAGAAAACCTCAACATAGATTATTAGCACTTACATCGTGTGCTCTGTAAGAAAAGCTCAAAGCCTCCAAGAGAAATGTCTAGGAATAACCCAACCCTTGTGTTCCAGGACTGATGGCTCACCTAGGATTGGGCACATTCCCAGGGACTGGGCCCTAAGAATACCTGTCGTAGTATAGAGCAGTGGTCCCCAGACCTTAGGACTCTCGAGTGTTAAGATAGGAAAAAAGCTACACTTCTGGAGATAGGATTGCCAACTTGTTTTTAACCAAGTAGAAAGCCATTCACAAGAGGAGACTCAGAGAGGTGAATCAATTTATGGTCAGGTGCAGTTCCAACTACGTGGGAGGCAGAGGTAGGAGGAACACTTGGGCCCAGGAGTTTGAGGCGGACCTGGGTAACACAGTGAGACCTTGTCTCAATGAATTTTTTTGTTTAAAAATAATAATTTTTAAAACATTTATAAACTAAAAGAAAGGGCATTGTTAATGAGTAGGTAGGGCATCATCTCAGAATGAGGGACAGGCTCTCTAAGAAATAATAGTAGCAACTATCCACCCACATGCTGTGCATGCAGACCAATTACAAGAGTGAAAGCCAGTATCTTTTCAAGCGCACAATCTTAAAGGGAGGCAATTGCCAATCACAACATCACAGACATCAAAGTCAGGTGGCACTGTGCCAGGCACTTGAGAGCAGGTTACAGGGGTGACCCAGCAGAAGACTGGGGAAGATTATGAAGGAGTAGTGAAAAACCTGAGAGCTAGACATCAGAGTGGGTGCCAGGAAGAGGCTGAGTAGGAGCAAAGGCTCTGAGACCAATGGGGGGGTTGAGCTATGCCAGTGGGGCTCAAAAACAGGCAGGAGAGGGTGAAGAAAGTAAATAGAAAAATGAAGCTGGGAGGAGACGCTGCAGGCCTTGTGGCCATACCCTAAGTATAATATAAAGGGTTTTTAGCAGGCTGATATGCTCAGACTTGTATCTCCAAAGACCATCTGGCCTCAGTGTGGAAGCTGACCTGTGAATGAGGGTCAGCACCACAGTAGGGCACAACTAGGAGGCCAGACCTGCACAGCTGTCCTGCAGAACCCTCATCCCCAGGTGCCTGTTCCCAAGTGGTTCACACACTCTAGTTTCCACCAGTGAAGAGTGCTTGTGTACTGCTGCATTTTGCTCTGTGGCCTGGATACAAGGGCTCTTTATTGGGTAGAGGCCCATCCTATTGGATCCACCTTCTTCTCTATGACCCAAATCATTGTTCCTTTGAAACTAATTATTAACAACAATAATACTCTTTCAGTTCCGATCATCTCTTGGCAAGGCAAGTTGCTGTGCCCCTTCTCTCTGCCCTCTTTCTGGCAGTTTCTAGCTCAGGATCCACTTGTTTAAGTGAAGTGAAGAAAAGAGAAAGAAAAGAGAGAAGGGGCTGGGGTTAATGGAGAGTCTTGGGTCCTAGAAAAAATGCCAGTGGGATTCAAGCTCTGCTTCCTCCTGGCTGTGCTACCTGGGACAAACTGATTCTGCCTCTCTGATCCTCATTCCTTCTTGGGTAACCTGAGAGCAGCAGTGCCCACCTTTGCAGGATTGTCAGGACAGTAAGATGGAGGTTGCAAACTGCTGAGCCTCAGGCAGGCAGAACCACAGAAATAGCTAGATGGCCTGTACATTATTAGCAAACAAGTATTATATTAGTTGCTGACATTTTAACATCAAGATAGTTTATCGTAGAAATAGAACATGAAATCTGGCAGCATGCAACCTACATCCGCATAGGCACCCCTTCTCATGGGAGACGACACCCTTCTCACTGGCTCACTCTTATCTCCAGCCATGAGCCTCACAGAACTCAGGCTTGTGTACCCAGCTGCTTCTCATGGTATATCATACTTGCCATGAGCATGTCAGAACTCAGTCTTCCACAGAACTGGCCTCCTCACCTTCCCATCTCAGCTGGTCACAGCACCATTGTCCTGGTGGCAAAATCCATAGACTCATCCTTGACTTTTCCCTTTCTGTTATCTCAACTTCCAGCTATCAGCATTCCTCCTGAGTTCTTCCTTCCAAATGTCGCCAGGGTCTGACTGTCTCTCTGCCCCACCCTGATGAGCTACCATCACATTTCACTCGGTTTATTGCAGTGGCCTCTTAACCATTCACGTGTTTCTGCCTTCTGACCTAGTTTATTCTCAACTTACTCTTTTAAAACAGAGGTCAGATCTTGTCCGTTTTCTACTTTCAGTGGCCTCCCGTCCCACTCTGAATAAAAGGCAAAGACCTTGGATTGGCCCTGAAGGCCAAGCATCCTTTGGTACCACCTCCATCTCAGCCCCCTCACGTTGCACACACCAGGCATGTTCCTACTCTGAAGCTTGCTCTGACTGTGCTTTACCCTCCTTTCCCCCAAAGTCCATTTGTTTCCCAAAACAAGCTCCCCACAGGGCCGCTTCTTTACCCATGAAAGTTCACATGTGACATCACGCTCCAAATCCTTGATCCACAGTTAAAATCCAGCCATGACCTCTCCTTCCTGTGCTGGTGAGCATGAATGTGAAAGGGAATATCATGAAAGACCTGCACCATTCCTCTGTGTCACACCAGTTCCTCCCTTCTGCCTGCTTCATCCCAATACCCTTGAATGTAAGAGCTTTTGGCAAGTGGAAGTCCCTGGCTGTGTTCACCCAATAGCCTAGAGATTCATTTCCAGCAAAAGTATTGTAAAGGTCCCCAAGCAGCTTATGTGGTTTGCTTGTAAGTCTGTAAAAACATGCATTCATCAATTTGTCTTTCAAGGCCAACAACAGTTTCCTGGCCCTGTCTGTCAGTTCTGGAAAATTCTGTTTGCTTATTTTGCTGATAACCCAGTCATTGTCAACATGCCTCGTCCTGGTGAAAATGTTAAAATAGCACAAATAATACAGATAATGGAAAACAAATATAGAATGTGTAATATTCTAGACAATAGCCAACCTGAGCTTACAAAAATGTAGATTTTAGGCTGAAATGTGGCTCGGTGGTAGAGAGCCTAACATGCTCACTGAGTCCGATCATTAAAAAAAAAAAAAAGAATATACAGAATGTGGAAGTAACTATTAAAAAATGAAAATGTTATAGAAGGACCTCCCCCAGAAAAGGGGAGTTGGAGCAAGAGAATTTTTCTTAGATTATTTAAACTTCTGGGGCATATCAGCTTCAATCTGAATTAGATCTTGGATTGAGAAAATTAAAAGGTAGCCTTAAACCATTTTTCTGAAAATTTGCATATGATTTTGTGATTAGATAATATAATTGAGGCCAGTATTAAATCTCAGGGTGTGATAATGTCTCTGTGATTCTGTAGGAGTATGTCCTTGTACATAGCAATTGTGGGCAGAGGTATTGAGAAATGAGGTGTCCGATTCCTATTGCTGTGGAAGGACTCAGAAAATAGAAGTGTGTGAATGTGTAGCTGTGATGAGAGCAGACACGAGTGATGCTAAATGTAACAGTTGATGAATCCAGGTGGAGGGCATATGTGTGTTTCTTTTTTTAAGTTTTTGAGGAAGTTAAAAAGTTTTCAGAATAAAAGCTTAAGGAAAAAGAACGAATCAAGTTCTTAAAAGTCCAGCGCTTAATAAACAAAGAATATAATGTTCAGGAACTAGGACCCTGGATTCAGAAAAGCCTGAGTTTAAATCCCAGCTGTGATGCTCTTGTTTCTCTTCAGATCGTATAAATCTTTCATCTTTTAAATCCCAGCTGTGTGATGTTAGGCAAATTAGTTCACCTCTGAACCTTTCTTCCCCCTCTGTGAGAGGGAAGATTATTCTGTAGATGAATAGAGGGAATTCATCAGAAATACTCAGCATCATACTCAACAGACAGAGCCTATTAGAATAAACACAGTTGTTAGTTACATCCGTTCTGCACAATGGCCATTGAAAGGTCTACTTTCTCACTAGGCATCTGACAGTGTATGAGCCTCACGACATTTCCTGTCCAGGGCATATGCTGGCATGTGGGAGAGGTCACACAGACTTGTTAACAAGAAGAAAAGTTTCTTGGAAAGAAGTGTTTCAGGAAGGCGAGTGCTGGTTTATTAGAGAAGAAAAACCACAGTGGGCAAGGGGGTTGGTTCAGGCCATGACAGAGCCTCAAGAGCACTTTGGTTCAAGAATCCAAACAGGGATACGGATGAGTGCTCTGTCAGTGCTGATGCTGAAGCGAACTGCTGTTGTCAGTGTGAAACCTGAGAGGCAAGTACATGGATTACATGGAGTTCCAGAAGCCAGATCTCCAGGCGAGTGTGGTTTGGTGGCTCTTTGGTCTGTACTCCCCACCTTCGTCTTTTGAAGGAACACAGCCCACACCAGGGCTCCACACATGGAGACAGTTGGTGGAGCAGAGCACCCTGCTGGGTGTCCTCACTTGCCCACCGCCCAACCTGGGATATTAGATTCACTCCTGACCCCCTCCAGTCGCATCATCTGGGGCTTACCAGCCATCCAGCCTTGCAGGCCCTCCCTCCTCAGTCCACCCCCCACCCAGTGTCTCCTGTGTGATGCCCCCATCACCAAGCAGCTTGGGTGCCCATCCTCTGCCTGTGTCCGGTGCATCCACACCCAGTTGCCCAGCATCCTGGGCACTGACCCTGGAGACAGCCTGACTGCCACTGTCACCGCTCTCTAGATTGTTCTCCCAGCCCTGTTTCTGACTCCCTTCCTCTGCCTGCCCCAGTGCACACCTCAGCTTTGGGGCTGGGGATATAGCTCAGTAGGGGCTGGGGATATAGCTCAGTGGAATAAGCGCTTGCCTAGCAAGCTCAGGGTCCTGAGTTCGATCCCCAGTACCGCAAAAAAAAAAAAAAAAACCACACCTCAGCTTTGTGTCTGCCTGGTGCCTGGCACAGTGACTGGTACATTGTAGGCGCTCACAGAAAGTCCGGTTGGGTTGAATTGATTCAGCATTATCCGCTGCTTTATTTATAAACACTTATGGAAGACAAAGCACTTTTAAACATTACATTATCTTCAGTAGGTTAAGATACTTGGATGGGGGTAAGGACAATGTTTCTTCCTCATTTGAACACATCTGAATAGTCAGGTTCCCAGTGCAGACATGCCCCCCAACACCACAGTGAGATATCCACCTTGGCATTTTCTAAAAATATGGATGGTCTCAGTTTCAACAGCTGAGCTACCCCAAATGGTTTCCCCACCCCCACCCCTCTCTCTCCCTTCATTATTCCATTTTGAAGCCAGGGCTTTGAACTGGATGAATCAGAAAAAGTCATATTTGAATTAAACCACTGGTCTCTAAGGAAATGGAAAACAGGGAATTAACGACGTTTCCCCCTCTCTCTATGAATTAGACTTCTCCATGTGCTTGATGAATAATGTTGCTGGCCACTTTTCAGAAATGAAGTAGAAATACGGAGAAATGAAATTTGTGTCTTATAAACTGACTGGAAATGCGATTATAATACAGCTGTCAGTTTTGTTCAAGTGGAAAATTTTTAAGTAAATCCAATTGCAGTATTATTTGGTTCTTTTAAAGCAGGGTGATGTAGCTGTTTCCTGCGTATTGATTATTTGATTGGTACCTGTCTGCTGGGCCTATTTTTTTTCTCAGTAGCACTCATTGATGTGGTTTAATGTATATTCCTGTAATCTTTCCCTGTTTTATAAACTTACAATCATAATTGAGCTACATTAGAGAGACGTGCCCCACTGAGATCACAAGGTCACCTAATGACTGTGCCCTCTGCTGCTGAGGCTTCGTATTCAAGTGGGTCTAGGACAGTTAAGAACAAGACAAAAAAAAAATATTTTCCCCCTCTACAAAGCAGGTTTTCTAGATTTCATTCTATGCATAAGGGAAATGAGGCATTGGAATATAAGGGACTTGGGCTTTTCCCTTCTTTACCTATTAAAATTATTGTTTTTGACGGGGGTGCTGTATAATTTGAAAGTTTTTCTAAAATCCAGTGCTTCCTACACACTTAAAAATGGAATCATAAAGCTTTGATTTCTCAAATAGGAGGGAACTTGTTAGCTTAGATGTTCCCCAAAAGTAACATTGGCTGAGGCCCATCACAGCCCTTGAGAAGTAGACAGGCTCTGGATGTAGCTACCCCACAGGGCTTCCAGGAACAGGGATGGGGTGTCTGTGGCACTGAGTCTCAGCCCTGGCACCGTGAGGCACTGCCACCTTTGTGTGTTTCTTGGCCACCCCAGACTTAGACTCCGAGCTGTACTTCGCCGGGCTGTCTGGAGGATGTGATGTTGCCTGTGGGTGTGGCGGGTACAGTCCAGGAGTGACTTTACAGAGCCCAGTGTGTGAAGACTGACCAAAAGCACCTTTCAGACTGGAAAGCTGGCTTCCGATGTCCTTTCCACCCCATCTCTGCCCTCATCCCTGCAACTAAGCTTTCAACGAGTCCTACCAGTGCATCACAGATGAAGAATTTTCCCCTTCTTTCTGCCTTCAGCTCCTTTGGTGCAAGAAAGAGCTCTTTGGCTAGCAGCAGCTTCCTCCACTGCCCTTTCTCCACCAAAGCAGGCATCAGAACTTTCCCCTGGCTTCCTGTCTCAGAGCAACTCCAGAGTCCCCTGTCACCTATAGGCTCTGCATGATGTATGTCCTCCTCATCTGTCCCTCACTGTACTGTACCAGTCACACAGAATTCTGGAGATTCTCAGACTTCTTGACAACATCTGGCTGAGGGAGGAAGGGAGCTCAGTGAGCACCACCACGGGAAGTAGTTCATGGGGGAGTCAGGCTGAGTTTCAAGACATCCCTCACCATTGCCCACTCAGGCTATCTGGGGCTCTGCCTACACAGGACTCCTTACCCTATAGTTGCCACTTTCCCTCCCACTACACACCTCCACTACCCAGCTGCTAGGGATGACACAGGATCCGGTGACTCTTCAGGCCTCCAAGGGGCAGGTTGGCTTCTGGCCCTGACAGACAGCATGAACTTTATGAAGGTCTAAGTCAGGGCAGGGCCACATCCCTGTTCCTCTCCTGTCCTAGCCCAGGGAGCCATCTGTTACTTTCCCCAGCATTTAGCACACTAACAAACCCAGCCTCAGGCCACCTGGACCCCTGGGAAGTGCAGAACTGAGAGGAGCAAACCAGCAACCCCCTACCACACTCACAGAGACAAGCTCTATTCAAATTAAGCAGACTGCTTGAAAGTGTCACCTACAATCCTAAATATAGGCCAAGTCAAGTTGTAGGAAGCCCCTGGGATAACACAGAATGACCATTAAAATCTGTTTCAAAACAAAACAAAATGAACAAATGTCCCACTGTAAGACAAAACTCTCATGTGAGGCTCTCCAGATCCTGGTGACCCACCTAATGCATGGTGCAGTGGGCAGTCTGGACTGATTTTTCAAATGAATGTCAACTGTTCTTCACTCTGCTAAGCATTTAAGAAATGTGCAGAATACGGAGCTTGGGACACTTAGAAGTTTAGACTGTCATTTCCGCTCTGACCTGCCAGAGAAGAGCAGTCTTCCCCGAGGTATCTAATGTGCCCCTGACTCCTCAGATAGACCAAGCATAAGTGGAAGGAGCTGGTAGTTTTGAGTCAGACAGAGGTAGCTGCAGTGATCCTCAACCTAAGATAGCCCTTAATGTCACCTTAGGAGCTGCAAAAACTCTGTCCAGAAGGTTTTGAGTCACTCCTCCTGGGGTGGGACGCTGGCATCTATGTGTTTCCTAGAGGATTCCACTGTGCAGCCAGTGTTGAGAACCGTGGAGTTACGCAGAGTGAGGAAGGCTCTGGAACTCAACACTTAGTCTTCGCTGCCATCTGTGAATTTTAGTTTCCTCTGGAAGCTCTCCTTGCCCACATCCTGCCCAGCCAGCCATCATCTGGAGGCCATCAGATGATGCTCAGCAGAATCATCTCTAGATCCTGAAGTTGGCCTCTAAGCCCTAAAGTGGAAACCAGATACTGTCCAAGTCCCCTCCGTGAGAGTAACATTCCTCAGTGAGGTCATGGCCCGTTTTTCATGTGAAGCTGCAGTGGTCCTGTCTTCAAGCAGTGGAGAGGCTGGCTGTATTGTGCGGTGGAGGGTTCTTTGCTTGGGAGGATCCTCCTGCGCACTGTGAGTGCTCAAGAAAGGCAAGAAGAGGCCCAGGTTCAGCTACCCCTGGTGCTCCATCAGTGGCATGGCAGCAAAAGAAGCCCGTGGCAGTCAGCCATTGCAGTCAAGCTTCATCTCCCCCCAACCAACCCTGGGTGAGTTAGTCAAATTAGTGTAAGTTAGCAATACACACAGTGTGCTTCTACCTGAGGCAGAATAAATCACTTAGTCTGTCAACCTTGAGCACTTTGTCTGGGTGATAAATTGCACTGCTTGGACACCCCTTTCCCAACTGTGCAGTCCCTTGCTCCTTACACATGTGGTCAGGCAGCACTGAATGTACCCTGCCCTACAGCCCCACCACAGGAGTGCTCAGGCGGTCACTGAACCCCTCTGTGCCGGATCTTGTGATAATCACTTGACCTGACCAGGACTGTGTAGGAGGTTCCTTTCCTTGCAGAGCTGCTAACTCACTGTAGCATGGAAACCCCACCTCATCCATGATTCTCCTAGTTGTCCTGAACCACCACTAGTTCTGGAGATGGTCTGTTCCATTTCAGGCAGGGCCATAAAATGTCTTGGAAGCAAACTGTCTGGCTGGAGTCAGACAGCCTGACTGGGGAGGCTCAGAAGCTGGCAGGGTTGAACTGGCCTCTGCCAGGCCTCACAGCTTTTCAAAGTCATTTGCTTGTAAATAAGAGCTAAAAGTTCTGGGCAGGTGGCAGGCCTATAAACCCAGCTCCTTGGGAGGCTGAGGCAAGAGAATCACAAGTTCAGGACCAGCTTGGGCTATATAGTAAGACCTTGTTTCAAAATTTAAAAATACAAAGGGCTTGGGATGTTGATCAGTGGTAGAGCATTTGCCAACTGTGTGTAATGCCGTGGGTTTAATTTCCAATACCAGGCCTGGGGGTGGGGGCTAAAAGTTCTCATCCCTACTACTCTACTCGTTGGCCCACCATTTTTTTATACCAGGTTCAAGATAAGATAGACCTTTCCTCTCGCTGCCAAGTTCTCATGCAGATAAAACCCATCCGACTTCCTGGGTTTTCAGCTTGGCACATCCAGGTTATCTCTTGCATTCATCTCATTGCATTACCCATACTGAGCCCTTTGAATTCTATAATATGCTTTGCATTTTTCTAAATGTAATTGGGGTTTTCCAGAAATGTGCAAAAGCCAGGAAATATGCATGTCATTTAAATGACTCCTGTTAACCTTTAGCCTTTAACTGGTTTCTCATAAAACTTGCTTTTCTCCCAGCTCTGGTATGCATTCTTCCGTGTAGCAAATTTGATTTAAAAACTTACAGCTTTTTCTCTTCCTTGTCAGGCCCCTTTCCCTTTCTTTTCTGCTTCCCCTCCTATGTACCCTGGTGGTAGAAGTGTGAGTCTCAATCTGTGTGTAACATAAAGTTCCAGGCTAGATTTATGTAATGCTTATTGCCACTTGCTGAGATCTCCCAGGTGCCCTGGCTTCAGCTATGTGCCTTCCTACCATATGCAAAGTGAGGAAGGTTTTGGAACTCAGCACTCAGTCCTTGTTGCTGTGTGACATATAAGTGATCATAGTTAGCATCTAGTGGTCTGTTCCCTAGGCCAGCACTGCAAGCACTTTAACTCATTTAACTTGACAAAGTAGTTCCTATTATTATCCCCTTTGAGGACACTGAAGCAAAGAGAGATTTGCTAAGTACTCAATGCCATGCTCTGCCAGGAGGTAGATGGGAGCCAGGACACAAATACAAGACTCAGACCACAGCACTTGCACTCTAGGCTTGACCTCCTCATCCATTCACTCACTAATGCACTGTGCAACAATCACTAGCTGCATGATGGGCCCTGCCAGGCACCAGATATACAGCAAAGGGTAAGACTCAGCCCTCCTCCCTCCAGGCAGCAACACTGTGTCCCTTCAACAGATGGGTATGGGTACTTTGATGAAAACTGAAGGACACAGCAGGAAGAACAAAGCCGTTGGGCCCTTGCTGGGAGAGGGTCGAGAATTGCTTCTGAGAGCCCGAGCTATTGATTCATATGTGTTCTGAGTGGCTGTTCACCAGGTAGATAGGCTGAGCAAGGACATTGCAGATGGATGGCTGAAAGGTGGGTTTGATCATCTTGATTATTAGCCCATGTCTGTCTAGAACACTCTATGATATGTTTTCTATAGCCTCTCTAACAAATGTATGCAAATTTAGCAACTTCAAATAACATGTGTATTTTACAGTCCTGACGCTCAGAAAAAGTGACACAAGTTTTCTTGGTGTAAAATGAAAGTCTTGCTCCTTTTTGAAAGCTCCAGGCAAGAATCTGGTCTCCTGCCTTGGGCAGATTCTAGAAGCTGCACATTCTTTGACTCATGGCCTCTTCCTCTGTCTTTGGAGTTAGCAGTAGTGTGCTGAGGCCTTCTATACTGCATCACTCCAGCCCCCTCTTCACCCTCGCTCTTCTCCTTTTAAGAACCCCTCCCAAGTAGATTGGACCCACCCAGACAACCCCCGAGTTAATCATGTGTGATAGCCCTTTTGAAGGTTACATATTCGTGGGTGCCAGGAATTAGAGCATTGACATCTTTGAGGGCCATTATTCTATCCAGTTGGGATGGGGAAACTGGTAGCCGATGGGGATGGAGCAGTGGGCAGGAGGCCCTACAAACCAGTGACAGAGAGGCAAGGGACGGTTACCACTTGCATGCTCTTGGGCCCCACCTCCTACCATGACTGTGACAGAATTCTGACCTTTCAGCTCCTGTGCAGTATTGAGCTGTGCCCACAGCCCCTGGGTCTCAGAAACAGGAAGAGCCTTTCATCTGCACTTAGGACCTCCTCACCATCCTTGCAATGTCCCTGATCTCTCCCCATGGACATTCCCTGAGGTGCCTCCTCCAGTCCTGGGCTTCAGCCCATCCTGCCTTTCTTGCCAGTCCCTTACCTTGCCCACGTCCTGCTGCTAAAGTGCTTCCTATGGCTGGGACTCCCAGGAAGCTTAGCTTACTCCTCCCCAAACTTTCTTTTTCTCTCTGCTCTGACAGGCTCACACATCGTCCTCTGTGACCATCTGACCACCCTATCCCCCAGTGTTAGACACACTACAGGTGCTCACAAGGCACACACTCCCTCAAGTCCTGAGCCCACAGGGCCCTCGTATTTCTTCCTACCCACTCTGACCCAAGACAGCACTCTGAGCCAGAGGAAGGGGCAGGGGTCCTTGCCAGTTATTTGAGGCCAGGAAAAATTCTAACCAAACTCTTAAGTTTGGTTTTGAAAGGGGCCTTTCTCTAGGAAAGGATTAGAAAATATCCATCATTAAATGGTGTGCTGCAGAATGTTGGTCCATGACTAAAGTGGTCAGATTTTAAAATGAAATAAAATGTGGTGGTGTTTTGGCTTTTTTTGTTGTTGTTTAAAGAAATGAGAATGTTGGTGCCCGTGATGGAAAAAAATTCCAGTTCAGGCCACAAGTGTATGTTCATGAACCACAGTTCTATAAATGCCTCCTCCTTGAATCTGATGACCTTTGCTAAAAACAACTCACCTTAGAAACCGTGCTCTGAGTGTATATGTGTGTGAACATATGAACATATGTGTGCATGTGTATGTGTGTGTGTGTTATAACTTGTATCTAGATGTGCCCCTCAAAGCCTTATGTGGTCACAGGTAGGGCTTTCAGAGGTGTCTGGATCTAGAGTATATAACTCTGGAATTCCTATGGTGCAGTGCTAGGCTCAAGAGCACTAGGGTTATGGGTATGCATGTACCGCCCTAAGTGCCCTAGATAAGATATAAGGGGTAGACAGCTGTGGTTGTCCCTTGCTTGCTCTGCTACCTCCTGACAGCCACGAACTGTTCTATGTGGTGCCTATCTGTTGTGCTGTCCTGCCTTGGACTCAGCTGAGCATGGACTGATACTTTTATAAACTGTGAGCCAAATAAACCTTTCCTCCCTTAAATTTGAGTGTTGGGTGTTTTGTCTCAGCAATGAGAAAAGTAACTAAGACAATGTGGAACAAATGGGAAAATCACAATAACTTGCTTCACAGAAACCCCAGTCTGCCTGGTAACTTACTCAGCTGTGCAGGCTGGGCTCTGGGCCAGGTCAGAGTGGCTGCTGTTTCCCTATGAAGCTGCCCTTGGCAGGAGATCCAGGGCCAGACTTTCACTGCTTTTGCTCTGAAGAAAGTGTTTCTGTTGAAAACCAGTGCCAGGCTTGCCTCCATTCCCTAAGCAACACAGAATGACACCAAAGACAGGAATTTATTCAGGTTAAAACTTCAGGGTTAGTGGGGCTGAGGTGTGGTAGAGCATGTGCTTAGCATGCACAAGGCTCCGGGTTGATCTAAAAAACAAACAAAACTTAGGGGGTTCAGAAAATGTAGGGATTAAGAGTGAGATCCAAGGAGGCTTAAACCCTGGTGGACTAGGTGTGAATGGTGTGCAAAGGCAGCCCAGAGGACATGAGGGACAGCAGACCTGCCTCTCTTTAGTCTTTGCTGTCTCTGAAAACGGAAGGGACACATTTTTCTGAAGGCCAGGCTCAGCCAGGTCCAGGGCAACAGTCCCTCCCACCCTGGGTGTGAAGTTTTAAGACTTCCATATTTGGTGAATCTATATTCTGGTTTTGGTTTTTGTTGTGTGGCATGTGAGGTTATATTTAGCATTGGAAGTTGTGGGAGGTAGATCTGGCTGCCTCTTCACAGGGAGAGAAGGAGTGCCCTGTCAGGTCTCTCCCCAGTTAGGTAGGAACTGGGAGTTGCTTTCAAGTTTGCAGCTCTTCCTCCAGCAGATCTTTAGATTTATCCTCAAGCCCCAGCCCTGCAACATCAGGACCCTCTGGAAGCCCAGGCAAAGGTTCTGAAAAGTCCTACACACCCAAAGCTGGCTAAGCCAGTGGCGGTGTGTTGGGCACAATCTTGAGGATTCATGTGTAAAGACCTTCAGGAAGGAGGGGCCTAGCCAGCATCTGAACTGACCCCAGGTCCATCAGAGCCCTAGGAAGGATCTCATTCTCCAAGCCTCACTGCCTCTCATTCTGTCCAAAATTCCCTAACCATTTTCTATCCTGGAATAACATCTGGTTGCTCACCAGCAGTAGTTTGGGATAAAGGTGGGACCAGGGTGCTAGAATCAATGCACTGCCCTAGCTCTTAGTCCTAGTTCTCAGTCCTGAGCTGGGCCAGCCTCTCCTTTCTGCCTGCTCCTACTCTAGTTCCCCTAGGGGGAAGGATGGGTCTGACCTCTGTGGGTCTGTGTCCACTATGCCCAGGTGGAGACCAGCAAAGACCTTTTACCTTCTCAAAGAGGTAGGGTCTAGGGGACACCTTTTCCTCTACTGGCAGCCACATAGAACCTCAGCCCACCACTCTTACTAGTTCTGTCAGTAAGGTCTCAGGCCCAAGCCCTTCAGGGCCTAGTAGGATGTGGCCCTCAACCTTTTTCCAGCCCCCTGGGACCCACACACCACTGCTTCTGGTTCCCTGACTGCCCACATGCTCCTTTCTATTCCTGAGCCCCTGTGCAGGTGGCCCCTCTGCAGGACACTCTGTCCCCAGCAGATGAAGCCCAGGTCCTTTACTTGGTCAACTCCCTGACATCCTTGAGCTTTCTGCAGACAGATCACTTCCCAGCAGAACCTTTTCTGATTACCAGATCTCTCTAATTTGCAGCATTTCCCACTATATATAATTTCCTGGTTTGTGTGGTTCTTTGATTCACACAGATACCAAGCTCCTTGGGGGCTGAAACCCTGACTTCTGTCCACACTTGAATTCCTGATCAGTGGTAGCGAAACTATGGCACATGTACTGCAGTGGGCTGTTTGTTACTATCAAAAGCTCTAAAAGGCTCACCATCACTGTTGTACATACTCCGAAGATTTGCCAGACATGAAAGCATGGAGAGCGTGCAGTTAGAAACTGAGCGCCTGAAAAAGGACATTGACCTTATTTTCAGAAAACAGACCATTCCTTCTGTCCTTAGGGCATGGCCATTCTGGGGCCAGGGGTATGGCCCTGGATTGCAACCCCAACACGGTGAAAAAAGAAAGCTCACCATTCTAACAGACATCAGTATAGCTCTCCCAACTTGAGTTAGCCTCTCTATTCACCAGGAAGTTAGAATGAGATTGCAACTTGATTCCAGAGCCCAGCATTAGTCTTCTGAACTCACCCAGCTCTGAGTCATCTCTATGGTGGAAGCAGGCAATTTCAGACTCTAAAGGTCAATCGATACGTCAGAGTATGTAGTAAATCATGCGCGTTCCACCTGGTGCCCCTTCCATTCCCTTGAAAAGCCTGCCCTCGGTCTGTGCCCCTGAAGATGCTTCTGAGGAAGAAGTGGCCTGGGCTGGGGTGGTGATTACCTCGAGGAAAATTAATGCTGTGCCATCAATCCTGGAGGCAGAAAAGGGCCCACAGCCAGATGGCTGCACATTAGCCAGAATAACTCATGGCCAAGTAGGGCTGGGTTTGGGGAGGCCTCTCCTTGGCCCTGTGCATAAATCAGCAGCCCTGTGCAGAGAGAGTGGGAGCCTTTGTCTGAGCTGGGGGAAGGGCGCCAGCTCCAAAAGCTCTTCTTCCATAGAGTCTGTCATCTTCTGACACCCTTCTCAGCCCAGACCAATGCTTCACAGCCTCATCTTCAGATGAGGCTGTGAAGCCCAGGTCCTGAGTTCCGGGAGGATAGCTGGAAGGGCTTTTAGCTAGGCTGTCAGCACATAACATGACAGTCCCATTTCCACTCCATGGGCCTTAATTGGATTGTCAGAGGACACATGTGTGGCTTATAAAATAGGCCAGGATGGTTTTCGGGAAAGCAAGCAAGGCTGCCTCAGGTTGAGTGCCCAGGAGCTGCTGGAGGCTACACACTGGAGACAGAGACTCAGCAGGCCTTGCCATGGGCCATGGAGTCTTGACTGCCCTTCTTCTCTCTGGGTCTCAGTCTCTGCATCTATGAGATAGAGTTAATGAGATCCAGCAACATAACAAGGCCAGAAGGAGAATTTGGTGAAACAATACCTTTCAGAGTATCTAGAACAGCGTCCATGTGTGAGGAGCACTTGATAGGGGCCTGGGGTTCCCAGAACTAAGAACACCTTCATGCTTTGGTTGTCAGTGGCCTTATTGCACTGTGTGTGGGGTCCTGGTCCCAAGTGTCATGTGCTGTGTTTATCAGGTCAGGCCAAGCTATGCTGTGGTAACAAATCAGCCTTGAACTCTGCATAGCTTAACCCAATGGAGATTTAGTTCTTGTTCTCTCTAAAGTCCCACGTGTGTCAACCAAAGCCTTGCTTACCTTGTCAACCGGAGACTAGGTTGGCAGAGTCTCCCCAGCTCCACAGCCATACTACTGTGTACCCACTTCAGTGTTCAGATGGCGAAAAGTGACAGAGCTAGGGGATCTGAAGGGACACGTTTTGCCCTCTGTACCCGGAGCCTCACCATAGTGGGCTGGGGCAGGAATGGTGATTGTATCAGCCACACTGGTGAGGAAATACCCTCTGCCTGTCTCTTAGGAGCCTCTTAGTTCGGCAGCTAGCACTGGGTGTTTGGGGGATCAGACTACCCAGCCTCCACTCCAGAGCAGGAAGCCATCTGAGGAACTAACATGAAATCTGAGGAACAGAGACTCAAACTAAGAAGGGAGGAGAACTCAGTGAATTTGCACTTGATCAACTTCAAGATATTAGGCAAATAGTAGGCTGGACTGGGACAGGGCAGGCCCATTTGGCCATTTGCCAGCTGACCTACAAAAAGCAGAGAAAACCCTGGAATAATCCTTGGGCTCCAGGAACTGATCCTCTAGTGGCCCCCATCTCACCCAGTGCAGAAAAGAGGGAAGCTGGGGCCCAGGGCTATACACCTGGTGCAGGGAGCTAACCTGGGTAGTGAGACTGAAGCTTTCATGGCAGGGCCTGTAGGATGTGCAAGTAGTCCCAGCTCTGCCACTTGGTAACTATGTACCCATGGGCAGTGACTTATATCTCAGTCCTTCATTTTGTCCTTGCTGAAGTAGTGGAAAAGCATAAGTAATGGCTCTTAAAAGGGAGGCCATGAACATGAAGTAAGAGAGTGTGTGCAGCACACAAAGCCACCATTTATTGAAAGTGTTTGTTTCTGTTATTGCCATTGTTGTTGTGCTTGTGTTTGGTGATGATTGCTCCCAGGGAAGCTTGGCTACCTTGGTTTCAGGGTTGTGTGCACAGGCACCAAAGCCAAGGATAAGGCTCCGGGAGTGAGTGTTCCCTGGTTCCTGGCCTGGCCCAACAGGTGCCCATGGGCAGTAGGAGCACGGGTCTGGGGCCAGCACACCTGACTCAAGTCCCCTAGTTGCTCTCTCTGTGACCTGAGCAAATGACTTAGGCTTGTCTATAAAATAGAAATAGTAATTGCTTCCACTTTACTGTGGGGTTATTATGAAGATTCAGTGAGAAAGCCATGTTGTTTTAACAGTTTAACAGTGTTTTAACAGTTGTTTTAACAGTACCTGGAATTTTAACTCACAGCCAAAGAATGTCTCTGTTGAAGACTTAGTCAGGATGTATGGGAGCTGAGTCATCTCATACCAGTGCCCAGAAGAGATATCCAGTTCCTTCCTTCCCTGGTGTCATCTGTGAAACCAGCACTGCCCTTCTCCACCCAATTCGCACCTTCAATCACAAGAGGCACTCCGGTGCCTGAGTACTGGAGGTGGGGGCCTTCCTTTGAGAGGTATTCAGGTCACAAAGCCAGCTATATTTCATCTATTTAATGTCTTTTTCAGCTTTATTCATGGTTTTTGCCCCTTAGGGCAAGGCAGGACTTGTTAAGCAGTCCTAACCTATGTCCATGAAATCATGAGATCAATAAGCCAAGCATATTATTTTCTCACTCCCTCTGAAGCCACATATAGAACAACTGAGATAAAATTAAAACTCATTCACACCTGTGCCATCTAAAGCTTCTCCAGTGCCCCACAGCCTGTGTGCAGGTGCACTCTGCTGGCCACCCTTCCACAGTCTGGCTGTGATTCCATCACACCTTGATGGGAGCATGAGGCAGTTTTTAAAACTGTATTTAATATTCAATTTTGTCATTTTAATTTCTGAAATAAGCTTCGACTACTTGTTTTTTATAGCCACCTATAGATATTAAATGCAGACAGGTTTTGCCTAATGGAACATGCATTTAATAGCTGCATTGAACCCCACATTTAAAGAATAGTAGGATTTTTTTGACCAGGCAAAAAATGCAGTACCTCTCTCATCAGGTCTTCCTTCAGGAAGGCAGGGAATCATTTACAGACAGATTATAGAATCTGCATTTGGAAATGAGCCTTTTGGTCTCCCTTACGTGGGTACACTGAAAGTGAGGGGTGGGAGGGCTTGCCCAGATCACCATTGAGGTGAGGGCACTGTTCCCACATGAGGTGGCTAGGCCAGGAGTTTGCGGCAAGAAGGGTCTAAGATCTTCCTGCACTGAAGAGCTATGAGGAGAACCGGGGCTTGCAGGGCCTCTTTAGCTCCTGCAACCCAGTAGTTTTGGGTTCCTGTTGCTTAGAGTCCTTGTTTCTACCAGAGCAACCCGTGAGATCTGTCACCTGGGCACTTCTGTCCCTGAAGGGGCCTCTGCTTGAGACTCCTGGTATGGTTGACACATATGGGCCATGCTCTGCCCAGTACTCTGTATTCACAGCAAAAAAGCACTGTGGAAGCACCCTGTTCTTGGGAAACAGATAATAGCCTCATTTTGGGGTGGAGACTGAGCTGTCATACGATCCACCCAAAGGCACATGGCTAAGGCCTGGCAGAACCAGTGTCTGACCCAAGCCTGCCTGGCCCCCCTGGGCAATGCTGCCCTCTCCATGGCCAAGCCTCTACCCTGAACCTTGCCGGGTAGCCTCAGACTGCCCTTAGTTGGAGGGCCTGAAGTGCCCCTCCTTGGGGTGCTGAGGTTAGTGCTCTGGGGCTAGCCTCCAGGTACCTCTTCCAGCTGGGAGTGGGTAAGGGCTTTGGTAGAGAGGAGGGCCCAGAAATATCTCTGGGATGTTTCTCACATCAGAGAGAGAGAGCTGGCAGGAGAAACTTGGGTGATCCCCAGGTGAGCAGGCTGAGACAGCTCAGTGCTTTTGGGGAGTCAGATTTTGTGCCCTCTGATGCACAGCCTCAGACTTAAGGGTACCCATGACCCCAGCTGTGGGCTGACATCCCCTCCAAAGTAAACTGTGTTGGGCTGCTAATTAGTGAACCTGTTTTCAAAAGACCTGGAAATGATGCCAAATCAAACCCTGGCAACAGATGGGAAATTCACACTCTAATGCTATCTCCGCCCCTCACACACCCCTGGAGTGGGCACCCACCCCTAGAGTGGGCACCCATCCTGAGCACAGTGAGGTGAGGACGCTGCCATCAAACCTGTATCCCATGTTTCCCTTACGCTGTTTACAGGTGTATTTGTTAGGACACCAAGTAATAGAGAAGCGTTGTCACTGTGAGGCTCAAACAGCACAGTCTGTCCAATAAAAATGAAAGTCATCCTCTTCTTCCTTGTACAGCACCCTCTCCAGCTCTGTCAGGCAAGTGTCCTTCCAGACCCAGACACTTGGCTTAGCTTGTTCCCTGCTGTTGCCCCACCCTAACACAGGCCTGGTTCTTGATAGGTGCTCAGTAAATATCTAGTGGGTAAATGACTGCCGTTATAGTTTTTACACAGTTGGGACTGTATTCATCTTCTTCTTGCAATTGGGTTTAGCACTTTCAAGTGGGGTTTTCCTGTGTCAGGACACCCCAGTGTTTATTATATCTGATTGCATTCAATGGAAATTCTGGGAGTGCTGTCCTGAGTGTAGCCATCCTGTTGATGGGCATCGTGCTGTGTGCATTCACTCACTGTTACAGAAGACCAGGATCATCAGCCTTCCGAGCAGCTCTGTTCCCCAGCAGAGTGCTTTGGTAGGAAGGACTTCTTGCTGTAAAATTGCTGGACTCACACTTAGGTGTTGTGATATTAATGACAGCTCTTACCAAACTGCCCTTCACAAAAGGCACTGACCACCATCTACTCTGGCCATTTGTGCCAGCATGAGAAGCAGATGCACATTCATGTACTAAGCATTGTTAGCCTATTTAACTAGTCAAAGGTGGCTGAGGAATTCTACCTCCCTGGCCTAAGTATCTGGAGAAAGGGCCTAGCTCAAGGAATGGGTCTGTTAGAACACCAAGGCCACCTGCCAAAAAGCACTGGACTTAGCCAATACACCCAGCACCAGGCATCGCTCCAAGCCGATGAACCCTGAGTCCTGTTCTATTTTTTCTCCCCATCTTTGCTGATCAGAGAGAAAGACTTCTGCAGTTGGAATTCCTGCCTCCGTCACGTGTTTAGAGGCCGTGCAGCTGGGTTCTCTCAAACTCCACCATCCTTCACGCTCAGAATATGTGTTTAGATGTTCTCAACCCTCTGCTTGGTCATTATTTATTTTAAAGTAAATATGCTTGCTTAGTTATTTAGTTCTTTGCCAAACACTCCATTGCATAAAATAATACATCAAATCTCAGTTCTTTGGAAGAACCACAGAAGGGAGACCTGTTTCATATGACCAAAGCTCTAAAGTCACTCAAAAATTCTTGGCTTGAACAAGAGCTCTCAAATGATTGTGTGTGTATGTGTGTGTGTGTCTGTATGTGTACTAAATGATTCTTGAGGGCCAGTTAGAAAAGAGACCAAGAGACCTAAGTAAAATTGTTCCATGACAGATGTCCTCAGGAAACTGAACGTGATGTTGATGGGCATCTGTGGTACATGGAGGAGCCTCTGCAGTGCCACAACGGGCCATTTTGTTACTGAATTTCTTCCAGTAACACCCCACCCACCACCTCCAGGGAATCGCAGTGGGCACTGGTGGACTTTGCTTTTGAAGCACTTACCCCCTTTCTCAGGAAAGACCTGAGGCAAGCAGTGTTTCCTCTCTGTTTGTGCTGCCCCAACTCACACCATGAACTGCTTCTATTAAAAGAAACAGGAGATTGATAACGGTTGAGAAAGGTATCATTATTTCAAAGAGTAAAAGGGAAGTTGTGTGTGGCTTGCAGTAAAAGCTCACAGACCTGTTCGGTGTCAGCCACTTGATGAAGAAGCCCCACTTTGTGGTGGCTCCTCAGGTCTGGTCCATATGGCCTAAGAGACAAGAGTATGCTTTGAAGGGTGCAGCTCTTACCTTAACACTAGAAGTGGGCTGTGAGCTGTGTGTGTCCCAGGAGCTCCCCCCACTTACTGAGTGTCATGGTCTCTGCCACCTTAGGCAGGTTAGCATGAGGTATGGGCTTAGGTAGGACCAGGTGCCAGCATGGAGGCAGGTCAAGGTCACAGGACATGGATGACATCCAGGGTTTAACCACCAGTACACAAGCAAATGCTGCCCAAGGGCTGTTCTGTATGACATCACCCCAGCCACCAGGGGCTTGGTGGTCCAAGGGCTTCCCCACAAGCTGGACTCCCTCTGTGCAGGATCTGCATGGGCTCGCTCTGTCACAACCTTAAAAATAAGGTTGTGAAAAACATGTTCAAATCATTACTGGCTTGCAAGTGTTCTCAGTGTCTCCTAGAAAGTTGTTTTACAAATACAAATTTGAACATAACTGATTTCAGTCCTTACCCCTAAAATTTTCAGTTGGTTCCCTCCTTTCCTTCTGTTTTTGACACAGTGACGAGAGTAGGGTTCCAAAATCACGATCTATAGGGGTTTGAGTATTAGGTCTGTCATCATCCATTAGCTACATGACCTTGGCAAGTTCCTAAAACTCTCTAGGCCTCAGTTTCTTCATATGCAAGGGAATTAAATTGCTTTATATCCCAAAAAGTGTTATGTGTAATCTAAACCTCAGTACAGGACAGCTGTCCTGATCATCAGAGAAAGGAAGCTCCCTTTTTCCTCCTCACCAAGTGCTGAGGTCCCCACTGAGCAGAGAGGAGCCAAAAATGTCCCAAGAGTCTCCTCTAGAACAGACTTCCTCCTCCTTGGCTGCTTTACAGCCTCTGCAACCCCCTCTCATGGTAGGTTTGGGGCATTGCATGAAATGCATCTTTATCTCCTGTTAAGTTCAGTCAGACCTGCGCAGCACAGCAAAGCATGAGAAAGGACTCCCAACCTAGGCAGAGAGCCCCCTGCCATCCCTCACAGCGACCCAGGGCCATCAACCATAAGCAAATTTGGGGAGCCATAGCATGTGCCTTGCTGAACACATCAGTGTTTTTGCTGGAGCTTGCTGGTCTCTCCCCAGCTCACCTCAGTTGAAGGTGGGCAGGAAGGGATCACCTCTTTCTCTTTATATGCAAGTGGCGTGGCACTGAGTAGCTGCCAAATTAACGTGAACTTGTTTCTAAAGAGAAACACAGCAGGGCATTGGGTAGGGGAAGGCAGACGTGTGCCAAGCACCAAGGAGGGGAAGGAGGGAAGCAGAGGGCATAGAGGGCATGGCAATATAGAAGAGAACCTCCAAAGGAAAGGAAAGTGTGTCCTGAGCAGCTTCAGAAGGGATATCTCCACAGGCACAGCTGGAGGTGACAGTAGCTGTGAGACACACCTCCTTGTTGGACCTGGAGCACAAGGACAGTTCCCCAGCACTGGTGGGTCACAGGGAGGGGGGTGGTGATGCACAAACAGGAAGAACCCACTGGCCTCTTGGCTCACTGGGGGGGGGGGTGAAGGCCTTTGAGTGACAGGCAGGTCACGTCATGCCCATGCCAGGGCCCAGGCAGTTCATTTCAATCTCCTTTAGTAAAGTAGCACTAGGAAGCACAACCAGTCCCATTCTTGTGAGTAATGCCCCAGTCTCAGCCTCTTTCTGGGTACTGGCTAGTGCTGCAGGCCCCCCTTCCTAGCCCATGTTTGTCCTAGTGAACCACCCAGCTGTGTCACCTTTTGGGGGCAGAAGGTGCAGGCTCCAGGGCTTAGAAGAAAACTGAAAGGTGGCATGAGTCAAGGGTTCCAGAGGCTGGACCCAGCAGCTCTTGCCAGTCCCAGGCAGGCCTGCCCAAGAAGTTTCCAGCCCTGAAGTGTGCTTACAGTAAACAGCCTGGAGGCCGGTCGAGCTCCATGCACAGGTGCAGGGCTTGTGGGAGGAGGCAGAGTGCTTTGTGGCTTAACGGGCCGCTTGGCACCAGCTGCTCAGACGGGGGCAGCTGTGTGCCCCAGGAGGCCTCATCCTCTGAAGTGGGAGGCCTTTGCAGGCGCCACCTCCCCCCACCCTGTACTTTTTCCAGGCCACACCAGGCAGTTCCCTTCTGAAGAACTGACCTTGTGTGTCCCTTTTGCATCTGAGTTCTGTAGAAAAAATCCCTCCCCTTCTGTCTTTGGGGCCCTACATGCCTGTCTGGGCCCCCTCTGCCCAAACATGCATTCTCTCATTTCCCTACTACCTGGGCCATATAATTTGTAATATAACTCAAATGTGAAAAATTAATTTTGCATGGTTGCCATGAATTTTACATGAATCATATTTAAATCAATAAGTCTGTATATTGAATCCAGTTATGGTTATTATGAAGAAGTGGGGGCTGACTTAAAGGGGCCATGGGTCTTGAAACACATAATGGAAAAAGTTGTCCACCCGTGGATCAGCCATGATAAAGTGCTTAACCTTTTGCAGTTCGGGGCTCCTCAGTACCCGGGATGCCTTTGAAGTGTCTCCTTTCTTCTTGGGAGGTGTGATCAAGCAGAACCAGAGTGAAAGTCACTTTTTCCATGACTGACTTCTTTGAATAGTTGCTAATCTTTTTGTTTTAAGTGGGTAGTCTCTTAAATAACATTCTGTTTCAAATGTGTGAGCTTGGGATCTTTGATGTAAATAGCAGGAAAATGTGGGCAGCTATGTTGTAGAAGGTGGAAAGCCTGCCTTTTCTAGGTCATGTTTGAAGAGCAAGAACCAGAGAAAAGAAAGACAGGAAGGGCAACAAGAAAGAGAGTGGAGGGTGAAATAAGAAATAAGCCCATGCAGGGATCCAGGCTGTTACGACCGTGATCCCAGCCTGGCCGTATCATGCTCTCACTCTGTTCCTGAGCTCCCCCAGCTCTCCATCTTCACCCTCATCCATCCTGGAACCCCGTCTGTGGCCAGCTGTGTTCCAAGGGAATGACTGAGCTGTATAGCAGAGCATTCCAGGTAGCAGCCACCAGGTAGTTGGCACAGTTCAGTTTGCAGCAGCTCTCTGGCTAGTTGAACAAAGTTGACCTGTTAAAAAGCATAGCAGTGACATAAAATTGGCATGAAACTGAACCTTTGCTTTGGAAGTTAATGGTTTTTATTAACTTTTACTGCACATATAATGTGCAAATATCTTGTCCTTGTAAGAAAACCAAACCAGGAATTGCCTGCTTCTCACCCCAACCCATACCGTTCCCACTTCTCAGATGTCCATGGATACAGCTGGGACTGTATTCTTGCAAACCTGTCTGCCAAGGGGCATGCAGCAACCTCTCAGAGAAACAGGATCACTGATGACTTAGTAAGTTTTCTTATTAGAAAGTATTATCAGTTCACATAGAACATTAGGAAAATAAACACACATTTAAAGCACGCACGCGTGCGTATACACACACACACACACACGTAACTATACCATAATCCAAAGATACACTCTGTGTGTTGTGACCTTCACTTTTCACATTAGGCCCTGTGTGTACCTTGGCCAACTGTTATGCTTTGCCATACTTTATTTGCAGTTCTAGGGAATGAACCTAGTTACTCTGCATTGAGCTACACCCCAGCTTTTTTTTTTTTTTTTAATTTCAAGACAAGGTCTCACTAAGGTGCCCAGGCTGGCTGCAAACTGCAAACATGCAGTCTTTCTGCCTCAGCCTCCCAGAATGCTGGGATTATAGGCATGGACTACCTACCACACCTGCCCATACTTTTCAGTGTGGTACCCAAAACATTTTTTTGGCTAGTACATGTTGTCACTTTTTGGCTAGTACATGTTGTCCATGTAAACAAATATGCCTTCTCCTGACAGGTGATGGTAATTTTACATTTATAAAATGATACCAAGTATCCCTTTAAAATAAATAAGTACAGAGACATAATTTAAAGAAAATATCAAATGATGCATATAGTACAAGAGATTGAAAAATCCTTAAGGAAGTAAGAAATGAGTAAGTTTTAGGAAACACTATTGAAATAGCTTTTTAAAGATGACTAGGTAGGGCTTGGATGTAGTTCAGTGGGGGAGCACTTGTCTAGCATACAGGAAGCCCTGGGTTTAATCTCCAGCACCACACCTAACAAACATACAGACTATATTACATTCCATCATGAGGTCCTGCATGATTTTGTTTTCCTTTATCTGTGAGTCTTTCCCTCTTGAAGCCTCCTTACTGAATTCAAACTTCCCTGGAGCTGAATCTCTACCCCAGTGTGGAAGGTTGGCTATCACATGTAGTTCTAGAATAGACTTTGGGTGTCTGTCAGAGCAAAGCCCAGCTGGTAGGCTTCCTTTATGGGTGGCCAGTTTCCCTCCAGGATGGCTGTGTTGAGAGCAGCTGGGTGAGTAACGAGGAGCTGTTTTCCTGATTTAAATTCACAGCTGTGAGTAAATGCTTCCTATCACTTACCCTTATCTGCAAGATTTAATCAGCACCCTCGCCCTTGACAGATTTCTTGCTCTGTCTGTGTTCTGGGGGCTTCTGTAAGTGCCTTTTAATATTTCCATTGTGTGTGTTAATCTTTCATTAGAATTTGATGTATCAGAAATATTTTTAAAAGGCTTAGCTCAATTAATTTCTTTCCCTGCCCTATTATTTTACATCCTTCTTTACCTGAATCATTAATGGCAAAAGAGTGCTGACGTATAGGACTGAGTTCAGGTCTATTCTAATTAACTCCTGAGGATGCCTAAGCAATCCATCAGACCTGGCATCACAGTACAGCCTCCATATGTACTGGTTTTGGTGCATTTTTGTTTTGTTTTGTTTCATTTTGTTTCCTCCTTTCTCCAACGAGCTCTACCTAAGCCAGAAAACCTCCAGTTTTTTGGCCCCACTGGACATTTATTTTATGAATGGCTTGGATAGTCTCACCCCAGCATCCCGGTGTAGGAGGAGGAAAGGATTTTGTATTTGTTGTCAGTTGTCCATGACTTTCATCAGGATAGCAAGAGTCCATGCCTCCTGGTCAAACCCTGCTAAATACAGTGCTGGCTCAGAGTGTGACCTTGGACAGCTCTATCTGCTCTGCTGGCCTCTGGGGACAGGAGTGGGACATAGGTTGGTGATACTGAAAGGCAGTACTGTGTGGTGAGGTCCTCAAAAAAATGTTAGGATTCCCAGTGCCCAGGTCACACCCAGATTAGATCAGACTGCCTGAAGGTGGAGCCAGCTTCAGCGTTCTTAAAGAACCCGGCTGATTCCACTGTACCGCAAAGCTTGGGAGCCATGGAATCTAGGGCTGGACTGCAGAGGCCTCTGCAGCAACACGCTGTAGCACAGCAGCAAACAGAATGGATGTTCAGTGCCCATCCTTACCAGAAAGAACTGATTTGGAGGAGAAGATGGAGCGACAGAGGTCAGAGCCTGCTCAGCCCTGTCTGCAGAAGGGCCATGAGCCTACACACTGGCAAGTTGGGTCTGTGCCTGCTGGCATACAGGAAAGGACAGCAGCACCAAGTGATGGTCAGCCTCCTGTAAACTGCTGGGTAGGACCCAGCTGTCACTGCTGAGTCCTTTCCTCCTTAAAAAACTGTCAACCTCCTCAGTAAGGAGACTTGGTGTTCAGTAAGGACTCAGAGAGCTGGGCTTCAGGGTGGCAGTGGTATTTAGAATCTAACAGGTCTTCAGAGCACATCCATAGACCCTCCTCCAGGCCTTACCCCACATAGCCCAGTAAGGCTGAAGTCCTGGTATCCATAGTTTACACTGTGCCCAGGTGCCCTGGGCTGCCAAGGGCCTTCACTTTGAGAAATCCTGGGCCCCTCCCACCCACCCTCATTAATGTACTCAGACTTTAGCCTTTTCAGCTTTTCTGTACCTTCCCACCCTACTGATGGGGGTGCCAACCTGTTCATTCAATAATCCCTTCCACCTCTGCCTGTCCCAGGTCTTTTTGTAGGCGTGATCCCTGGGCAATGGGCACACCAGACTCCACCCATCGTTAGGGCTGGGGTAGAGGACAACACCTAGGTCCCCTGAGGCAGCCTCACCCAGTAAGACTAGTGGTGTATATCTATCAGCCTTATTATCCCGGGTGCTCCTGTCTTCCTCAAGCCCATTTATTGTCCCTGCTTGCTCTGGGACACAGGAGAGAATTCTGTGGAAATGTGCCTTCAGTGGGCTCTCCAGGGGACTTACTGGCTAAGGTGACACAGGAGATGAAGCTCCCATGCTGAGACAGCCAAGATTGCATGTGGTCAAGCTCCCCATTCCTTCAAGGTCTAGGAGCTCCCAAGCCCTAGGGCAGGCTGATGGCTTCCAGGTGTTCTGGGACGGGTGCTTCTCCCCCAAAGCTTGTAGCCAGAAGTGAATCAGGCCAGTCTCTACGGCCGCATGCAGTGATTAGGGGTTGTCTTCTTTCTGTTATGTCCCTTCTGGGCAGTGTCACTCCTAAGTCTTCCTTCCGGAAGAATTATGCAACACCTGTGGCTAAATTTACACTGATGAAAATGAAATTTAAACTTTGGATCCTCAGTTTTATTACACACATTTCAAATGTTCAGTAGCCATGTGTAGCTAGCTCAGTAGTCATGAGCAGTAGCCATGTGTAGCTAGCACAACAGTAGGAAAGAATTTCTAATTTAATTTTAGTTAATTAAAATTTAAGTAGCTACACATGTTGATAGCCCCCCCAAACTAAACAGCATAAGTATGATACATTTCTGTCAGTGCAAAAATCTTGTTGGCCAATACTGTCAGCAGATAAAGTCAAAGAAGAATAGCACAGATTTGGGGTCTTTCGTAAGCAGAGTGCCTCAGTTACTGGAATATGACCACCTGGTTTTTGTTTTGCCTTTATTTTGGGGGTTTGTTGTTTGTTTCATTACTATCGATTGAAACGAGGGCCTTCACACTCATTTACATCCTCACCCCTTTATTTTTATTTTGAGTCATGGTTTTCCTAAGTTGCTGAATTTCTCCTGCCTCAGCCTCCCAGAGTGCTAGGATGATAGCACTGCCAACCACAGTAGCACGGCCACCTGTTTTCAATCCTGCTGAGCCCCAGAGTCCTCACCAGTGGACTGGCAGCATGGCAGCATCCTCCTCGCTCAGCTGTAGGGAGGAATGGGTGGAGGGAGGGTGACGACAGCAGCAGTGATGTTTACTGAGCACTGACCCCTGCTCAGCCCTTTTCATTGCCCGCTGCCACGTGTGCGAGATAGGGGCCCAGAGCCTCATCATGTTCAAGCGCTCATCCTGCAGAGCAGGAAGCAGAATCAGTGGTGTGATGACTGTCGGCTAGCCAGAGTTGCACCATGGAGTCAGGCATATGGCTGCCGTGAGCGGGCAGGCTCTGCCTCTGCGCCAACAGTGCCCCGCCAGGTGTCCACCCACTGCTGCAGCTCTGCCTGTGACCTCCACTTACTTACTGTGCAAAACCTTCCTATCTCTGTTCTGTTCTTTCCTCTTACCTAACAAATCTGAATCTGTCATCCCAGCTCTGAACCTACCCTTGTACGTCAAGCTCAGGGAGAATGGGATCTCAGCATCAGCTGCACTAGCAAGGGTGCAGATCTTTAGGGTGCCCAGCAATCAGGAGGTGGGCTATCTTGCCACCTATTATAATCCCTCTGAGTTTATTGCCCAAATTTCCTGTCTTTCTTTAAACTTTATTTTTCTCTCTCTGTTGATGAATTTTGTTTGTTTGCAAATTTGTTTGTGATAAGGTCTTACTCTGTAGTTCAGGCTGGCCTTGAAATCACTATGTAACCCAGGCTAGCCTCAAACTCAGAATAATTTTCCTGACTCAGCTTCCTGAGTGCTGAGGTAGTAAGGTTTTCCATGGTGAGTGTAAGTCACAGGCATGTGCCCCCTACACCTGGCTGGATTTCTCTTGCCAAGAATTTAGCAAGAACTTGGCAGGTGTGGTGGCACATGCCTGTAATCCTAGCACTCAGGAAGCTGAGGCAGGAGGATCACTTCAAGTTTAAGGCCAGCCTGGGCTGCATAGTTCTAGGTGAGCCTAGACTGCATATTGAGCCCTGTCTCAAAAAGACAAAAAAAAAAAAAAAAAAAAAAAAAAAAAAAAAAAAAAAAAAAAAAAAAATTAACAAGAAAAAAAAAAACAAAAGAATTTAGCAAGAAGAGCTGCCTGGTCCACTTCTATCTAACTTAGTGTGACCCATAGAGTCCTTTTATAGGATTAGGGTCTGATTTAAAGTGTATATAGAGGACCTTGGAACTGACTCACTGTGGGTATTTCCTGCTGGGTTCCTGAGAATTGACCCTTCCGAACAACATAGTATTAGCAGGACATATCAGCACTGGGCTCGTTCCAGGTCCTGCCCCAGTTTTAGTTTTCTCATCTGCAAGGTGCAGATAATAGCATTTCATTCACTGGATGGTTTTGAGTTCTTTGCACAGTGCCAAAGGTTGTTAGATACCCAATGCATTGGAACTTACTTGAAATTAGGATAGAAGTACATTTGCAGATGGATGATACTTTTGGAAAGTCTGTCTGCAGGATTTGCAAGTGAACTTTTAGAGTCTTTGAGCAGGTTAACTACTGCCATCTCATTGTGCTGGAACAGTTAATTCTATAGATATATTCCAGTTGGTTTATAGTCTGTATGCACTCAGCAGACTGTGGCTGCATGAGGGTAGGACAGTCATTTTGCCCTGTGCATCCCTAGGACATGGAAGTGTGCTTGGCTCATAGCAGATACACACTAAATACTTTATGAAATAATGAAAGAATGAATGAGAAATTGGGAAATTTTTTTCATATCATTCATAAGCCCTTTGTTTATATGTAAGTTCCAGGCTGCATCTTAATTAAACTTCTAATAGAAGACCTGAATGAAATTTCAGGGAATAACCACTAGGCAATGACTTTAGTTGCCATGAAAATCTCCTGTTGCCCCCCATTCATGGCATCTGTTTACCCTCTGTGATGTGGCTGTACTAAGCCACCCTTACACATGGCCCCTAGGCTCTGTGGCATAGCAGCCCTTGCAGTCCCATTTCACATGCGCCAGCCTCCTGAAGGACAAGAGTCTCCCAGACATGCGTTTTCTCAATCCTCTGGCTTCCACACATCCTTTTAATCTGTGAAGGACCCATGTATATACCATCCCTGGTCTAAGAGCCTCAGCCCCTGCAGGTCCTTGATCATCACACCTGTCACATTCATTGTTTTCTGTCCACGGGTCTGTGTGCCTTGAGAGCAGCAACTGAGCCTTATATTTCTGCCTCACCAGCACCTTACACAATGTAGGCATCCCTTCTCGCCACAAATGTTTAATGAGTACCTACTGTGTGCCTGGCATGAGCAGTGGACAGAATGAGAGAAATCTTTGCCCTCATAGAACCAACATTCTAGAAGGTAAAGGTTTCTTAAATGACTAAAGTAAAATGAATGAGTTAATGAATGAATGAATGAATGGGTGAATGGATGGAGTTCCCTTGTTTTGATCTTTATGAATTCAATAGTTTATGTATATGATCTTTTTTCTTTTCTTTCTTCTTTAGTTTCCTTTTTCTTTTTCTCCTCCTTGTCCTTGTCCTTCTCCTCCTCCCCTCCGCCTCCTTTCTCTTTTCTTTTTCAGCGCTCAGGATAGGAACGGTTCCCAGGACCTAGCACATACTACATAAAACGTTCTACCACTGAAACAAGTTCACTTTTAAAAAAGAGAGAAGTAATTATACTTCTCAATAGTTATCATGTGTGAAGCATAGTTTAATAACTTAAAGAAAAGTCATTTGGGTGTAGTTATTGTGCAGAGACCTGCTGATAAGATTTAGTTTCATATTAACCAGCTTTTTGGCACATATTGTTCCAGTGCTAAAAGTTTATTGGTAATCAGTTTGAACACTAGAAATTAAAAACATAAAGCTGGAAATTTGGTTTGTGAATTCTGCAGCTTTTGTTTAAGTCCAAAGGTATGGTTTGTCTCCACCAGAGGTCTCCTATATTTTACTGTTAATGTTTGAAGTATACTGAATTCCCACAAGCTAATTAAAAATCAGACTTCTATGCCAGTAAGCATTCACTCTATGAACTAATTTCTGCCAAACAGCTATAAATGTGTCCCCTGGTATGAAATTTAGACGTTCTTTCCCATCAGAAAAGAGGCATGTGGTTTAGTCTGAGCCTCTTAATTTGAGGGACAAGGAAACTGAGGCCCACACAGTAAGGTCAGTATCTTGGCAGAGATGCATAGCCTACAAGTGGCCCACCTGGGCTACCAACTCAGGCCCCTCTCATTCACTCTCAGCTCAGAGCGGTCCTCCCCAAACCCTGCTTGTTCCTGCTGAGTCCTCAGGGCATCTTTGTGTGGGGAACTGTTCCAGTGCTTTGCAAATATCATTGGGTCTCCATAGCAACCCTCTGGGGAAGTACTAAGATTGTCACCCCATTCTCTTGGGCACTTTTCTTGTGAAGTACCATAAAGAGGAAATTCGAGGGAAGGAGATGTGGCCCTATCTCTAAGAATCCAGAGGGAGATGTAGCCGCACAACACACACAGAGAAAAGTCACAGATCCTTTTTGCATCTCACTTCTTTGTCCCTAACCATATTCTGTAGATTCAGTGGTGGCTCTGTTTTTCAGGTGGGCAAACTAAGGCTCAGAAAGGTCACCCCAAACAGGAATATATATTTATGCTTCCTTTAGCCTGGTAGCACAGGGCCTGACACAAGATACCAGGCAAATACAGGGCAGAGAGACCATGACCACATCCTGCCGAGGGTCCCAAAGCAGAGTAATCCAGGGCCAAGATGACTTTACAAAACCACCACGAACTGGTTATGTCTTCATCCTCCCTTCCTTGGAAAATTCCCACAGGCTCTTCTTGGGAGAACAGAGTGAGAATTTTCCCTGTCTGTTCCCACACACCCAGAACAAGTGCAGGGCAGATCCCCCTGCCTGCTCCAGTCTGTCCGGAGTTGGTTGCTTGCAAAAGCTGTATTCTTTGTTCCCCTAGTCACACTGCACAAAGTTCACAGACAACTCCATGAAAGTGTGATTACCAGAAACAGGACCCAAATGAGGAGCAATACCAAGTGGAGCATGGCATCCCCTTATCAGGTGACATGCAGCCTGCCACCATGGGCACAGATCTCATCTTATAGTGCACTGCTGACCACACTGATCTCTGTGCTCTCTCCCCGGAATGCCACATTTGCATAGTACATTGTGTAATTTCCTCTTTGCAAATGGCCCTGTTTAGCATGAGTAAATAAAGTTACCTAACTCTGTGAGGCAGTGAATGGAATACTTGAGATTTCCAAGAAAAGATTTGAATACCTAAGCTCTTCTATCACGCTAGATAGGCTAACACAGAATCAGCTTTAGTACAGCTCCTTCCCTCCTGCTCCTCAGTGACCTGCCAGGGATGAAGAAAGTCATCTTGTCCTTCAGGGCCTTTTGCAAGCAACCAGCTCTGGATAGACAAGAAGAGTCAGGGGCTCTGCCTTACACTTGTTCTGGGTATGTGGGAACAGACGGAAAATTCTCACTCTGCTCTCCAGAGAAGAGCCTCTGGGAATTTTCCAGGAAAGGGAGAATGAAGACATGACCGGTTTTGTGGCAGTTTTATGAAAACCAGTCACTCTTTTACTAGTCATGGCATGTGCATTTCAGATTAAGAGAAAGGAAGTAGCTATAAAAACCCCCACTGGGGCAGATAGAGCTGAACCAGGCCCCACACCATACCAGCTGGAGGCACCTGGAACAAGCTACCTGGCCTCCAGCCTCAGGTCCTGGGCTGACCATGGCACCCGTCAGTGCTTCTCCACTGAGATATTGCTCCTAAGTCATGTAGTAGTCACTCATCGCATAGTAACGTCTGAATGAACAATTGGCAGGCTTACCTGACATTGTCTGCATAGTGACCATTGATTTAATATCCTTGATGGCCATGGAATCCCAAGACATTCAGACTGTGGATGATTAAGAAGTGGTACCCACTCAGATCCAAACTTCCCATGCAAATTCTTGCTCCACATACTTGGGAACCAAATGGGTGTTCACAGTAAGGGGATCTTGTAGTCACCAGTCAACATGGTATAAAGAAGACATAAAATTAATAACCGATACGGCACAGGTACTGTGGTATTAGTGACCAACCACCTTGAGTTAAACATGCTGCTGTGACCTGTCTGAACTTCACAACAGTCCTAGAAAGTCCATTTTCCCTTCACGTGTTATTTGAAATCTTTGAAGCATACGATGGGACTGAAAGAATTGTATAGTAGTGAACACCCATGCCCACCTGCATTCTGCCACTCATTTTGTACTATGCTTGTTTATCCACATCTATTCCTGTGTCCATGCATCAGTCCATCCTGTTTTTTTTTAAATCCATTTCAAAGTAAATTGCAGACCTCATTAACCATCTTTCTAAACTCTAGCGTGCATGTCATGAAGTAGAACTATAATCTCATTTTATTACCCCTGGCGCCTACAGATGAGGCATCTGAAACAAAGTCATGTACCCAGAGTCAACACAGCTAGAAAGTGATGGAGTGTCAACCCACCTGCGGGCTGCAGGCCTGCCTCCTGATTGTTCTCTGCACAGCCTCCTCTGTCTAGGGCTGTGCTCGTGGGTGAGAAGTAGGGTCACATATGTTCGGGCAGCACAGAGTTCTCTCAGCAATGTTTCAGGCAGTTATTCTTGGTGCTGAGGGCAGAGGTAGGTGGAGAGGAGGCCCAAAGCCAGGATGGCAGTGAGACCACTGTAGCCTCAGCCCTCACAGCTGAGATCTTAACACCAAGCTTCAGATCAGTTTATCTGGGTGACAGGATTTCAGCAGACAGCCTGTCCTCTGCATACCTAATTACTGCTCTCCTTTGCAAAGCCAAGAACAAATACCAGCATGTTGTTCCCTTTATTCTTAGAGGGTCCTGGCTTATCAGCCTGGTGGCAGAAATGTGACAGGCCCACTCGCCATCCAGAAAGATTGCACACCACACCAGCCCCCTTGCTGTGCTGGGAAGAAATGCTTAAGGGAGTGTCAAAGAAGACAAAGTAATTGATTGCTGCTTGCAGCAAATAACCCATAAGCTGTTGCTGAGTTGATGGAGACATGGTTACTTAATTTTCTTCAAAGGATTGATTTCACTGTCAGGAGAAGCAGCTAATTGAGTGTGCCAGTTCACACCCTCAGGAGAACAGTCAGAGGGTTGGGGGCCGCGTCTGGAGTTCACTGAGGTTCAGAAAGGTCTGAGTATCATTCCCACATGACTGTTCTCCTCTGATGGTGTAGAATTGACCCTGGCCCATTCCTTGTCATCCTAGCTCTTTTGGGTGGCATTTGAATCAACACAGGTTTCCTGTAAAAAGCACTCAAGTTAACTTCCAAGGAAATGTGATATGGGCAACTTTCTTACACCCCAGCAGGGCTGTCCTTTTTATTCTGCAGTGGATTTGGCATGTACCCTCCCACTGGCTTTCTGACTGACCTTCTCATACTTCCTGTCCCTGCCTCTCCCCTGTCCCTATATGGGTCCAACCCTTCCACCCGTGGTTGGGTAAGACCTCTCCTTTCCACTGCATTCTGTCACCAGGGTGCCATGTGATGCCGGTTTTCTAATTACTGTCAGTGCATTATTTGGTGCTGCACAGTAGAGTCTCTATCCCACTGAGGGTTGTCCCTAGAGTGTCAGAGAGTTCCAGAGGGCTGCTGATAGTCTGCAGTCTGGAGGCTCCCCGAAGGCAGAGCTTCAGCTTCTCATGCTTACTTGTATCCCAGCACCTGAAAAAAAAGCCCAAGGGACAGTGGACACCTAGTTCAGCTGTTCTGCATGGAGGAAAAGAAACCCAAGAGTGGAAGAGAAGCAGCATTTCTCATTGAGGACCATGGACCCCACCAGAAGGGACCACTGAGTCCCCAAGGAAGAGGAGACCTTGTCAGAGGCAGCTCAATAGAACACAGGTGATTGCAGGTCCTCAGCCCCAAGCCTGCCTGTTGAAAGTTGGTGTCATTTGACTGTCCTCCACCAGGACCAACCAGCACCCACCTCACACAGTAGCCCAGGCTAGGTGCCCCATTGTCTGGAAGAAACAGCAGTAAGTAAAGTCTAGGTTTCCATCAGCTTCCTCAGGATAGTGTGAAGGTCACCTGTGCCTGAGGCTCCACACCCCAGCCACATCATTTGTGTGTGTGATTTCTGCAGCTTGTGTTTTCTGATCCACAGGTCTCTGGGTTTGCTGTACATAAGCAGCCAATAATGGGTGGCTGTGACATTGATGGACTACTGGGAACAGGGGTCCCCACTTCAGAAACTCAGCCCAGACCAGCTTTCAGTGTGTGGCTTTACAGAACCAAAGCCCACTCCATCAAAAATCAATGATTCTCACTGGTTATAGGCCCCTGTAGCTTCCCCTGGCTGTGTGCAGAGGCAGGGATAGAAACTGAGTCAGCTGGGTGGATGCACAAAGGGGCGAGGACTCTCACGCACACATCCCTGGAAAACAGCTCTAGGCCTTGCTAGTTTTCTGTCAGCTGGGAAGTCCAAATGCTAGCCCCACCATCTCTGAACCCCCCACTTACCCTGTTTTCAGCCCAGTCTGACTTCAGATAAGCAACACCTGCCTGAAAGGCTGGTGTGTGTTTACTAAATTGCTGATCTGGACCCCAGCTATGGCCTAAAACCCAGAGTATCAGATTTCAAAGCCCTGCCACTCAGCTGGTCTTGAGATCCTGCTGTTAAGTATAAAGACTTCCTTGATTCTAAATGTAGTTGGAGCCACCAACCTGGAGAATTAAGTTATGGTATTGGCATTCATATTTTATTATGAAGGGATCATTTAAATACAGGGAAAGTCAATCAGCTCCATTTATTGCTCAGTAATGAGTACAGCCTGGCAGAGGGAGGGAGCTGAGGAGGAGGTCGCTGCAGCTTAAGGGCTGCAAAGGACAGCCAGTTGAGAAGTCTGTGGCCTCTGCATGGGAGCACCAAAAGATGGCAACCTTCCCTCCACCCCATGCCCAAATACTTCAGCTCAGCCATGCCCTGGCCCCCTTCAGCTGTAAAAGAGACAAGTTAGGGCCCTGCCTCCTCAGGGCTTACTGTCTAAATGGGAGGCCTGCTTACCCAGTAAGGAATGAGTGAAGAATTCCAGAATGGTGAGCACTGGGGCTTGAGGGCAGGAGAGTAGACTAAGGCTGAGTGAGAGTCAGCCACAGATCAAGGCGCCGGGGCTGCCTCTGGATAAGCCAAAGGACTGTGTACCTTGCATTCTCCATGACTTAATAGGAGTTCTGAGAAACAGTGAAAAGCCATGATTCACTGTCTCCCTCTGCAGACTCCCTTGGTCAGGAGCCTGCATTCAGAAAGCATGATTGTCTCTTGAGTCCAGGGTTCTGACTGGAGCCATGGCTCCAGGAGGCCAGAGTTGTGCCAGACATTGACTTGTGCTGAGAAAATACTGTGGCCACTTTTGCCAGGGCTACCACAACCTGTGTCTGTGTCGTGCTGGATGCTGTGCTGGGCATGACTGACCCCCCACATCCTTCTTGAACCCCCTAGGCACTGGGTAGGCCTGTACTGGCTTCACTCTTACTATCAGTGAGGAACCTGAGGCTCAGCAAAGATGGTGAACTGCCTAGCCTGCAGGGTCTTTTCAGTATCCAGAATACCCAGCCATGTCCAGCCTTTTGAGAGGTTCTGTGCAGCCCCTGGGGTGCTGAAAGGATTTTAAATGGGACTGTATACAGCACTAAACTAAATCACTTTTGCAGTTATTACTCCTTCAAAACGTTTACTCACAAATTTATAATTTGCCCAGGGCTCAATGAAAAACCCTCTTTGACCTGCGTAGGGTCACCTGGGGGCTGGCTGAGGGCCTAAGGCTTTGGTTTGTCTCCTCAGAAGTCTTTGATTGTTGGGCTTCCCCACAGCATGGTGGATAGATTCGGAGAGCATTACATCGTTGCCTAGGAAATCATATAGCACCAGCTTGCTCTGGTACTCTGTTTGTCTAGGCAATAACAGAGGCCTCCCAGGTTCTAGGAGAAGGGATGCAGACCTCACCAGTGGGAGGTATGTGAGAGTTACACTGTAAGAACAGGTGTAGGGTGGGAAGTACTGCTGTGGCCATCTTTGGAAAGTATACTCCATGAGAAAACCCACTTCACCGCCCTGCTGGTCCATTCTGGTACACCAAAGAGAAAGTTGGAGATAGGCAATACTTTGTCTTAGAGCCTTTAACTTTTGGGTTTCCCTTTTGATCAACAGTAGTCTTTAGATGATAGCTTAACATTTTCTCTTCGATGTATTTTCACAGTGTATTAGTTAGCTTTCCCTTGCTGGGAGCAGACACCTGAGCAAAGCAGCTTAACTGTGGAGAGGTGTGTTTTCATTCAGTCCCAGAGGCTTCAGTCCATGATTGTCCCTCTCCATCGTTTTGTGGCCTGTGATGAAGCAGAAACAACATGGTGCAAGGTCATGGCAGAGAAAAGCCATTCACATCATGGCAGCCAGAGCAGAAAGAGAGAGAACCAGAGAAGACCAGGGACAGGATATAGTCCCCAAGGGCACGTGCTATAACTGACCTTATAGGTATCTGTCTTTTTTTTTTTTTTTTTTTTTTTTTTTTTTTTTTTTTTTTTTTGGTCTTTTTTGAGACAGGGTCTCACTGTGCAGTTTAGGCCGGCCTTGAGCTCACTTTGTAGCCCAGGCTGGTCTTGAACTTGCAACAATCCTCCTGCCGCAGCCTTCCGAGTGCTGGGATTACAGGCTTGCACCACTGCACCTGGCCTTACAGGTTTCTGTCACCTCCCAGTAATGGCATTAAACTTTGAGCCCATCTGTGGATTACTACACTGGTGACTGTAGAGCCCTCAGATCCGTTCACCTTTCTCTTTTATTTTATTTATTTTATTTCTTTTTATTTATTTATTTTTGTGACTGGGACTCAAACTCAGGATCTTGTGCTTGCCAGGCAAGCACTTGTGCTGCTGCACTATATCCCCAGCTCCATTCACCTTTCAAAAACTCACCTCTAAATATTTCTGTCTTGCAGTTCAAGCCTTCAAAACATGAGTCTTCGGGAGATACTTCATATTTAAACCATAACACAGTCACCTTACTGACTGTCGGGAATTCTGGGTTTCCATTCATAGTAATGATAGGAAGTTTCCTTCTGCGCTAAACTCCATTTCATACCTGTTTTTTTGTTTTGTTTTGTTTTTTTGTTTTTGAGACAGGATCTCACTGAATCATTAAGTTGCCCAGGTTGGGTTTAGTCCTCCTACCTCAGCCTCCCAGAGAGGCTGGGATTACAGGTATGTGTCACCACACTCAGATGGAAGTTTCCTTCTTAAATAAACTTACTTTAGTAAAACACAAGGGCTTAAAGAGAAAAATTCAGTACAAGCTCCTCTCTGCTTCGAGAGATTTACTCTCACACGTGGATGTGAACAAGAGCATTCCTTCAACAGAGGGCACAAGCTTATAAACAGCCTGAATATCCATCAGCCGGAGAACTATGAAATCCTGTAGCAGCGGGAGATGATAGAGCTATGAAAAGTTCCAAGAGGGCCCCTGTGCTTTGTCACTAGGACACATGGGTTAGTGGATAAGCGCTGTACACAGTATGTGTGGCATTTGTGAGAGAAGCAAGCGCGAAGAGTAGCTGCATGAGCACTTGGAAATGGATAACAAGAAATCTGCGAGGAGGTTGTCTCGGGGGAGAGGGACATGGGAGAGATTGACTGTCTACTGTAAAAAAAAAACACACCTTTTAAAATGGGAACATACATGTTACCTAGTCAAAGAGATTGATGCACTTGTTATTTTCAAATGAAGTAAAATGGCAAAACCTCTCTGACTGCCAATAATTAAAACAAAAGGCAGCGCATCGGAGGAGAGGGCCACACTAGCTTTCCCCAATCGGAGTTCTCTTGGGACGTGTGGGTAAAGGGAGACATCAGCCATCCTGTTTGCGCCATCCAGGTCTTGTTCCTCCCCAAAGCAGAGACTTGGCCTGCGGAGCTTTCCTGGCAGCAGTCCAGGCACCAGTACAACCCTGCCAGAGGGAGCCTGAGCCTTGCCTCTAGGCCCTGAGCTTCTGGAAGGGGGCTCAGCCTCCTTCTCAGGGCGGTTACCTCATGCCTAGTGAGCACAGGGCCGGGGGCAGAAGGTGGACTGCGCGCATGAGGGCCAAGATCAACACCATAGCTCTCTGCCGTGTGGGAAACATACGCAGCGGCACACCTAGAATCCAGTT
Organism: Dinomys branickii; assembly: GCA_004027595.1. Taxonomy (NCBI): domain Eukaryota; kingdom Metazoa; phylum Chordata; class Mammalia; order Rodentia; family Dinomyidae; genus Dinomys; species Dinomys branickii. The sequence goes on along the minus strand of PVLD010006075.1, from coordinate 32,748 downwards.
GGAGACCTCTCAGTCTCTCACCATCACCTGGTGCTGTGGCTATTCACTGCCGTCATGGTCAGGCAAGGCCCAGTTGGCCAGCAGCTTAGTCCTGGCCTGTCCCAGCTGAGCCCCAGAAAGACCTAGGATGCCAGGATGTAGAAAGATTCACTTTCTTCTCTATTCATTCAAGTGTGCAAATAACATACCTGTTTTCCCTTTGGAAATCCAGAGCACTGCACAGAAATTAAAACTCCCCCTGTAGCTTGCTTTTCCACTCTGCAGTATGTTCTTGAGACTTAGCCCTGTTGAACTACCTGGAGAGCTTAATTCATTCCTTGTCATGGCTGCCACACATTTTGGCGTCTAAGCATGAGCACATTTTCTTCAGGGTTCCCATTTGCTGAACATTTGAGTCCTCACAGGCACAAGTTCTGTTCCCAGCATCCCTGTGCGCGTCTCTCGGCCCACACATCCGAACGTTTTTCTGGGGAACATACCAATTGCCAGGTCATAGGGTGTGAAACTTTCAGTTTTAATAAATAATGCTAATTTGCCTTCAAAATGGCTATGTTAATTTATTCTTCACCTGCAGCTTTTGAGAATGCCAGTTTTGCTGCATCCTCAACAACACCTGATGTTATCAAACAGAGTCCTGTGGGTGGAAGATGATATCTTACTTTGATTTGGTTCCTGATTTCTCACGAGGCTGGGCACCTTTCTTTGTGTATTTATTGGCTGTTCTCATCCCCTCCTCCCTGAATCCTTCACATTCACTCTTTTTATTTATCTGTTGCTACTTAGAGCATGTAGTTATTCTCCTATATTGTCTTCTGATGACTTTCTGGAATATTTTTAGTAGAGTCCTAGGTCCTACCCTTCTCAAAGTAAAAGTTTTTGGAGGAGAGAGCTAGAAGATTCAGGACACTGAGATCTAGAAAATACCATAGATAAATGACCAAGAGGCCTTGTGCCACCTGTCACTTGCACTGGCCTCTTCTGACCATGGACCACTCCTGTAATTCAAGCAGAGCAGCTCCTTAGGCTGCCATGCGCCTGACAGAGCTGCCTGTCACTAAGTCCTTCCCATATATACCCATGTCACTCAGGGACCTCAGTGTGCTACACGGTTCTCTCTGACTCCAACCACAATTCACACATGCATGTGTGATGGCTGCAGATGGAGACCTTGGAGTGTGTGCATAATTGGGTTCCACTCAGCAACTCTGTTCTGGGTACCCCCCCCCCACAACACACAGAACACCATGGCCACCCAAACATGATCAGCCTGTCCCCAGGGCTCCAGGCAGGAATACCCACAGCCCACATGCGGAGCATCTGAAAGTTGAGGGGTTCAGAAGTTCCCCAAAATGAATCCGAGATACCCACAAACCAGTCATCCCAAACCAGCATGTCTTCAGCGTGCCTGGAGAACGGCATTCATGCTGCTGTGTTTCTCCTGAACTGCCCCCACAGCTCACAGAGCGAGCTCCCTTCCTGGGCGCCTTCCTGCTCATGGGTATGCTGTGTCTTAAGTTTTCTTATGAAATCTCACCGAGTTCTCACAGGGCTTTGATGTCTCAATGACATTTCTGAGAGCTGTTCCGCTTTGGGGTTTTGTCCTTCCTTTTTTGTTCTTTGTGGTGGAAGTGGTAGGGTTTTTTCCCCTGAAGCCCCTTAAGCGAGCTCGGCTTCGTGAGGGAGTCAGGTTCTCTGCCAGCAAACCCCACTTTTACCAGCTAACCCCACTGTCTCCAGCAAAGCTCACAATCTCTGATAAACCCCATTGGTGCCAACAGTGTCTGCTTTCCCAGGCTGATAGTCAGATGAGTTCTGCAGATATCAGGCCAAGGGACAGCCAAGCTCGCCTATTGCTGGAAAAGAGAAAGAGGATAGGAAAGGGAAGAGGAAGAAAGGGAGGGTAAGAAAGGAAAAAGTGGCTATTGTTTTTGTTCTGTCTTTTAAAAGGACAAGATTCTCACTGAGAAAAATGTTTACTGAATAAAGACAATACAGCATACCTACCACAAAGACAATGTTTCTTAGAATGAATAAGAAGGCTTTCATTTTAGGTAATACAGAAGACTAGATGTCCAAAGGAAGCCATCCAGGGAAGACTGAAAATTCAGGATAAAATACTCTTAAAACTTTTTAGCATCCTAAACTGGACTATTGGGAATAGAAAGAAAATTCCACACAGATTGATTTGCCCCCGGCATTTATCGCTGGGTGTCTGGCCAGGTGTCATGTGCTAGAGAGAAGAGATGGAAACACAAAGCCTGTAAAATCCAGGAGGCTGAACTGGAAACACCCACACAAAGCCAGAATCCCAGGCAGATTATAGCTCAGAGGATTGAACTGAGCTGTACGAGAGGGACCGTGGGGAGACATTCTTCTCTCACCTTTGGGTCAAATGAAGTGTAAAGAGGCTGGGGCTTCAAGAACACCTGAGCCCAAGTGCACTCTGTGTGTTAGAGGCTAGAGGGTAACATCTGTGTTACCCTCCTCCTCCTTTCAATACATTTTTTTTGTACCAGAAGTCAAACTCAGGACCTTGCACTTGCCAGGCAGGCACAAAGCCTCTGAGCCATATCCCCGGCTCTTTCAATAAATGTAAGCCACACATTTGGGTGAAGTTCTGTAACAGACCTTACTCAGGTAATGAATGTGTTCCACAGCCTAATATCCTAATGCACGAGTGTAAGTTTATTAAAACTCACTCAATACACAGTACACTTAAAGTGAGTGAATTTTGTGATCTATAAATTGTACCTCAATAGAGCTGTTAAGGGGGAAAAAATACCTCCTACCTCCATTCTTCTCAACAAAGACTTGTTAATGTTTTGGCACATTGCTCTGTACTTGTATTTCTTTGCAGGGCTTTTTCTGCTGCGGTAGGACGTATTACTGGGGTTTGAACCCAGGGCTTTACAAATAGTAGGCAAGCACTTTTTAAAAAACATATCAAACTCAAATTTTTCATCTCTTTTTTCAATTGAAATTACAATGTTTCCCATTGTCATTATACGTATCTATAAATATGTTTTGTTTTGCGGTATTGGTATCAAACCTAGGGCTTTATGCTCGCTAAGCTAGGACTCAAGGAACTGCAGCCCCAGCCCCCATGTAAATGTGATAATTTTAAGTTGGAGTTTTTTTAATATAAATTTCAAAAGTATATCTTGAATACTTTATTACTTTAAAATAGTTCAAAGCAACAGAATGGTACATGAAACAAAAATGAAAGTTTTCCCATTAAAACTTTCCCCACACACATTATGCTCACACCCTCGGTTCTCACTTTCTTTCCCCAGGTGACCCCTGTTAACAGTTGGTTAAACAGAATTTGTTATGTGGGTATGTAATTTTTCATCTAATGGGAAAAATCATATACAATTTGTTCCCCTATTTGGGGACACTTTGAGTGTTTAAAAATACATGTTTAAACATTTTGGGGTATTTAAAGTATATGTGGTAGACAATCCCATTGAAGAGAACTCAAAGTAGACTGTAGATGTGATGATCCTTTGTTACCTAGGTGACTTCAGAGTCGTTGAGAGCAGATACTGAATGAGACATCAAATTTGGGGGTGACTTTCAAATAAGAGGAGGGACCTAGCATATGCTGAGGACCTTCTGTGCCCAAGATTCTATGGTAAATGCTTGTCCTGTTTTCATTTACTGCACCAAATGTTGCAAGACGAGGGACCTCTTCCCATTTCACAGAAGGAAAACCAGGATTCAGGGAGACCACGTACCTGGCCCAGGATCATACACCATGTAGTGCGAAGATTGGCTCTGAGTTGTCAGACAGCGAAGTAGGGAGTTGGTGATGCTATTATAAGGCGTTTCCTGCCATCATTTGATTCATTAATTTAGGTGAACACCACCATAACCGTAAACTGCCATTGGTCACTGTGAGCACCGAAATATTCCTGGTATTCCTGGCTGTTGGTTTGTTGTCATTATTGTTGTCATTTATCTCCTGGGGATCGAATCTAGAGCTTTGTGCGTGCTAAGCACTCTGCCACTAAGCTCCACTCCCAGCACCAACTAATAGTCATTTTTAGGGTACAGTTTGGGGATCTTATATCCAGTAAACATTTGCCTAATACTTTGTATTCTTTAGATCAATCCTAACAAATAGTACATTGAGGGAGTGTGTATTACTCCTATTTTTCAGATGAGGACCCTGAAGACCAGAGAACTAATGAAACTTACTGGCAAAACTGGCTGAAAAGCGACACGTATATTTCCATGTGACTCTAAACCCAGGCACCAACCTCTGAGCTCTATTTTCCAGCAGAACAAGGGGCAGCTGTAGAATCCTCATGAAACTCGCTGGCCAGACTGGGCTTCATCCTGCTTTTGTTCCCTTTTCCCAGATAACAGTGACCTGATCGCATGCACTGTGATCACCAAAGATGGCGGCATGGTCCAGCGATTCCTGGCTGTTGATATTTACCAGATGAGCCTGGTGGAGCCTGATGTGTCCCGGCTTGGCTGGGGAGTGGTCAAGTTTGCAGGCCTTCTCCAGGTAAGATGGCCAAGAGCTCTGGAATCTCTTCTCACTCAGCTCTACAAACACACACACCAATTTATCATCTTTACAGTATATTTCTTTTTTTTTTAATTTTTATTTTTATTAGTACATGTTGTAATGCATAATGATTACATTCATCTGGAGAGTTGGTACATATACATATCTTAATTCTTTTTTCCTTTCCCTCTTTTCAATCTTTCCCCCTCCATTCTAATAATACAAGAAATATGAATAAATTGCCACTGAAAAAGCCTAAACATAGTGGGCATAGTGACACATGTCTTTAATGCAGCTACTCAGAAAGTTGAAGCAGGAGGATTGCAAGTTTGAGGCCAGCCTGGACAACTTAACAAGACCCTGTCTCAAAAAAGGAGAGTAGGCTGCGTAAAAGCCCCAGTGGTTGAGGGTTTGTCTAGGATGTACAAGGCCCTGGATATAACCTTCAACAGTGAAAAAGGTTAGCCTTCACCAAAATCTTTAATCCTTCACCTCCCTTCCTCTGCAAGAAATAACCTCCAGGGATGAGGCAGGAGGATCACTGTAAGTTCAAGGCTACATAGTGAGTTCAAGGCCAGCCTAAAACTATCTAGCAACCCTGTCTCAAAAGAAAGAGAGAAAAAGAGGGGGAGGGGGAGGGGAATGTGGGGGGCATTGGGGAGGGGAAGAGCATGAGAGAGAGACAGAGAGAAAGGGAGAAGAGAGAGAAACTCCATTACCAGGCTGATCCTTTTAGATCTGTTTCTCTGCCTAATATGTATAGAAGTATAATTGCATGTACTGTAGTTTTAAATTGTATGCAGTCAGCCCTCCACATCTACAGATTCCACATCTGCAGAGTCAGCCAACTGTAGATCAAAATCTTTGAAATAAAATTGTGCCTGTACTGAACATGTAAACTTTTTTCCCTTACTATTCTCTAAACAATATTTATATCACATTTTTGTTGTATTAGATATTTTAAGTGCTAAGCAAAGTGGTGCACACCTATAATCCCAGTTACTCGCAGGGCTGAGGCAGAAGGATCAGGAGTTTAAGGCCGGCCTGGGTAACTTAGTAATACATAACCTATATCAAAATAAAAAATGGCTGGAGATACAGCTCAACGCTCCCTGGGTTCAGTCCCCAGTACTCCAATAAAATAAAAGGTATTATAAGTAATTTAGAGATTATTTAAAGTTTAAGATAGTATTTGCATAGATTATATGCAAATACTATGCCATTATATAAAGGACTTGTACAGCTACAGATTTTGGTATCCTTGGGGCTTGATGAAATAATCCTCCTTGGATATCAAGGGATGTCTATACATAGTGTGCATTTTTTATGGTATCACACTGTTCTAAACTTTGCTTTTCTTCACTCACTAAAATGTCTTGGAGAGGTAGCCATGTCAGTACATGCCAACCTGTTGGGATGACTGTACCAAAGCATGTTTAGCCAGAGCCCCCTTGACTGTTCCCAACCTTTTATCTTTCCAACCAGTCCTGCTGCAAATGGAATTATTCTTAATTCCTTATACATGTGAGTAGGATTTCCCTAGGCAGTTAACCAAGAAATTGGGTGTGCCTATTTTAAGTGTTAACAAATACTGCCAGTGTATGCTCTATCATGATTTATAAGAATTCCCTTCTCACCCCCTCACCAATAAAGAAAGACTCTGAGTGGCCAAACACTAGGGTGGAGGTTGGGTTTTTAAAAAACATTCATCAAATGATGCTTAACAAATTCCACCCAGGTAGTGAATGAAACAAAGCACCAGAAAGGTAGCGAAGTCCTTCCAGCTTATATTGCTGCCATACCCATGGTCCCTGAATTTTTCATGAGCATGTCCTAGCCTGGGACTTGCCCTACTTTGAAACAGTCCATTTTCTTGCTGCGCAGTTCTGGATTCTGGCTAGATCTTATCCAGACTGATCTGCCTCTGCCTTGCTGCAGCGTGACCCACTATCTGTGCCCTGCTAGCCATGAGAACCCACCCACATATTTGAAGATACTGAAGCAGCCTCTTCCCTACTCTCCTTTTTCAAGATCTTCCTACTGAAGGATCTTCCTGTGTTTTACAGAGGGCAAGGAGAGAAATAACTTTAGGAGGATCTTTCACTTAAAGAAAGACATCCATGCAAGACATTGCCATTAGGAGGCCACACTTCTTATTTGTCTAGGCTTATAATTAATTTCCTTTAGAATTTAGTGTCAGGGAAGTGTTTTTCTCCCTTAGAGGATTAATAGATGTCATCCATCAGACAATAAAAGCCATATACACCTTTCTCTCTTGTTTTGGTCATATTCCAACAGCTGCTGTTTAGCAGTTGTTACCGTGTACCACATTCTTGCTGTAAATGCCTAACGTCTCATCTAATCCTCACAGCCATGTTTTGATGCAGGCATTGTTTCCAGGGGACCAGAGCCAAGTGCTGTGCCTGAGAACCATAACCATCTTCCTTCCCAAGCCTTCTTCAGCACTTCCCCCGCCTCTTGTAGTATTTCTGACCTTTGTATCTATGTCCTGTCTAATGCTTTTATCTGATATCTCCTTGAACCTTTGTGGGAGCCAGATGCTTTCTACAGAATCCATTCTGAGATTTTTTTTTCAATTGAATTGTTATGTGTTAGTCTCTTCTCTACTTTTCACATGAAGCTTTCTTTTTTTTAAATTAAGTTTATTGATACAATTTAGATACATACATTGATCACGTTCCTCATAGGAGATTTGAACCTGTACGTGATATATCTTGATTCCTCTTTTTTTCCCATTCCCTTCCCCTCCCTTCAACCCTACTTCCCCTCATTTACAAAGCTTGGTTGCATTTTACCCTTGTCTTATTTTTCTTTTCCCTTCCCTTTCTCTCTCCCCCCTCCATTTCCCCTTTCCTTTTGAACAATTTCTTCCTATTTGACAATAACTCTTACACATTTTGGTTCTTAGAGAGACAGTATGGTATTTACACATATGTGTCCAATTTATTTCACTTAAGAGTGTACTCTCAAGGTCCATCCATTTAGCTATAAATGTGTCAAGTTCATCCTTTTTGGCTGAGTAGTACTCCATTGAATAAAAAACTACATCTTTATTATCCATTCATCAGTTGATGGGAATTTGTGCTGTTCCTGAGATTTATCTATTACAAATTGTGCTGCTATAAACATGGGTACACATATATCACATATATGATGCTTTTAATTCTTTTGGAACGATACCAAATGGGGAATAGTTGGGTCAAATGGGACCTCATCACTGGTCATTTGAAGAATGTAAATTAGAACAATACTAACATTCCATCTTGCTCCAGAAAGAATGGCTATCATCAAGAAATCAACCAATAACAAATGCTGGAGTGGCTGTGGGGAAAAAGGAACCCTTCTCCATTGTTGGTGGGAGTGCAGACTGGTACAACCACTGTGGAAATCAGTGTGAAGATTCCTCAAAAAACTAGGACTAGAGGACCCATTCGACCCAGCTATTGTTGTCCTTGGTTTCTTCCCAGAAGCTTTCTTAAAATCCTTTTCCTCCTTGTCCTTTGCCTTTAGTGTTTTCCTTTAGGGACCAGAAGTTCCTCAAAGACATACAAAAGGCTGCCAGCAATGCCTTATTCTTAAGAGAAACAAGTAAACAAGTGATTGTATCTAAGATCATCCCGGATAGTGATAGGAATTCTTGGTTCATCATGTCTGGTTTCTCAGTAGTAAGAACTGTTGGAGTTTGCCTATTGAGTTACCAGAGGCCCCTTGAAGAAGCTCATGTACCCTTTTATTTACTAAACACCTCCAAGTCCTTACGGAAACGGGTGCTAGCAACCATAACCAGCACTGACTCCTTCTGAGTCTCTCTGCTTCCCACCCTATCTTCTCCCACTGCAATGGGCTCTTTTGTGCCCCTCCTTAACTCTGCCAGTTGTTCCAGATGAGACACATGTCACAGCTCCTGAGCACCTGCCCCTTCCCAAGCCTGAAAAGTACCTTGCCTTTGCCTCTTGTCTGTGCAGGACATGCAGGTGACTGGTGTGGAGGACGACAGCCGTGCCCTGAACATCACCATCCACAAACCCGCATCCAGCCCCCATTCCAAGCCTTTCCCCATTCTTCAGGCCACGTTTGTCTTCTCAGACCATATCCGCTGCATCATCGCCAAGCAGCGCCTGGCCAAGGGCCGCATCCAGGCGAGGCGCATGAAGATGCAGAGGATAGCTGGTGAGTGGTTGGCATGGGCAAGTGTCCCCTGGGTACTCAGGGCAGGAGCAGTCACAGGGCTGTTGGCGGGCTTCTGATTGACCTGGAAAAGGCCCTTGGCTCCTCTAGAAGACATCATTGGCTTAGAATTCACTGTGAATTGTACAGAAATGGAGAACTGGCTGGGAACATCTTGCTTCCTAAGTGTTTAGTTTCTGGAGTTTCTAAGGCTGCATGGAAGAGAAGGAAAGCCCTCCCTAGCAGACAAGAGGACAGGAAGCACCTGGCAGAGTGGGACAGCTGTTTTCCCTCCTCCACACAAATTCTCAAACTCCAAGTCAATTGAGAATTTCACATGTAGTCATGCATGTTACAGATGCAGGTAACAGTTACAGCTATAGAGTGTCCTGATAGTCCTCTACTACCTCTGATTCTGAAACAACACTGAGGTTTGTAGGGCCTCTTCTGCTCATTTTGCAGAGGAGGAAACTGAGGCTCAGTGACTTGCTCGAATCACACTAAAGCAGAACCCAAATGCACAACTTGCTGCTCCGAAGCTCACTCCTCCCTCTTCCCCTTCCCAGGTCTTCAGAGAAACAGCTCTGCTGGGTAAGGGACAGTGTCAACAGTGAATTCAAAAGTCATTTTACATTCCTTTTTTTAAATCCTCTTATTTATCTTTATTGAATTTTTATTTTCACTGGTACATGGTTGCTGTACATGCTAACATTCCTCATGAGAAGTTAGTACATGTACATAACGTCTTAATTCTTTATTTCATCCATCCCACCCCTTCATTTTGTATTTCACCGGATTGTGATGACTTTTCTTCTTTAGATAAGGTCTTTCTCTGCACTTCAGGCTGGCCTTGAACTCACTTTGTAGCCCAGGCTGGCCTGGAACTTGCATTGATCTTCCTATCTCAGCTTCTGAGGTGCTGGGATTACAGGCGTGTACTACCATACCCAGCTATGTCCCTAGTCAGGGACAGAAATGAGGGCCCTCAGTTCATCTTTTCAGGGTGGAGTGAAAGCCAGGCGTTGTGTGTACACGTGTATGAGGGGTCCTGCATTCTGTCAGAAAATTATAAACAGCCTTTCTCGAGATACCCTGTGCCTTCAGTTCAGGCACCAGTGGGTATTGTGCTGTGGCTGCTGAGAGTATTTCCAGGCCACCAGGTGAGGAGGGGCACTCTCTGTCTCAGACAACCTAAAACTAAATGGTTGGAGGGCTGTGTGGACATTTCTGACGCGGTGATGTGCTGTGCATCCCTCGGTGGTCTGCACCGGCCTGCATCCCATGTCATCTCCCATCTTATTTCTCATTCAGCCGAAACTTGGCCTGCAGGATCATTACAGAAGCATTTTGTAATGTGCAAAGTGACTTAAATCATTCAGCCCTTTCTTTTAAGATTTATTTTCAGAGGTGTTTTTTTTTTTAATGTAAAGCAGTTTCTCATAGCTGGCATGAAAGCCAAATATTTCATTTGGAAATTGAGAATTACGCTGTAGAGTGGCTGTTACAACTAACGCCTTGAGTATTTCTTAAATTGATTTTGAAAAGCCCCTCTGAACTAATATATCATAAGATTTGTTTATGGAGTGGAAGACAGCAGCCACGACAGATACACACTCACAAATACACACATGTGCACATTGTGTGTGTGTATTTTCTCACATGTATTTCCCATACATGTATACTCCATATCTGTGGGTTCTGCCTCTGTGGATTTGGCCAACCAGGGTTTGAAATACTGCAGGGAAATGTGTCTGAACTGAGCACGCACAGATTTTTTTTCTTTGTCATTATTCCCTAAACAATCCAGTATAACAATTATTTACATAGCATTTATGTCATATTGAATGTAAGTCACCTAGAGATGATTTGAAGTATGTGGGAGGATAGTCATGAGTTATATGCAAATCTCAGGCCATTTTACATACAGAACTTGGGCACCTGCAGGTTTTGGTGAGCTTGAGGAGGTTCTACAATCAGTCCCTTGCAGATATGAGGCTCATTTATGTATGTGTATATAAACTTCCAGGGCAGAACTATCCTTACTTGCTTTGGGGTCTGAAACCCCAAAGCATTAAACCCCACTAGACACTAAGCCATCAGCAGGAGTCTTATACACATGGAACCCAAGGTTCATCTATTCTGCTTGAAGTGCCAGGCATGGAACTCCTCTCTCCTTGATCTCAGCCTTGGCCTGAAGCCCTCACTAAACACCTGGTGGATCTTCAGTATCCTGCTATTTGCCTTGAGGCTGCCTGCTTGGCATCTCCCAAGTGCCACAAATCGTTGGGCTCTAGCCGCAACAGCCACCCCGAAGTGTGCTCCCTGCTGACCCCCATCCCACGTGTGGAGAATGAACTGGACTGTTGTTTGGTTATAGCGCTCCTGGACCTCCCAATCCAGCCAGCAACCGAAGTCCTGGGATTTGGACTTGGCACTTCCACTTCCACTCAGCACCTGCCTTTCCGCTTCTATGATCAGGGCCGCCGAGGCAGCAGTGACCCCACAGTGCAGCGCTCTGTGTTCGCCTCTGTGGACAAGGTGCCAGGTAAGTCCCTTCCCACTGGGGATTCAGTGACCTTCTCTCCATTGTGCCTGCGTACATTGCCCTTTCTCTCTGAGAAATTCCAGCAGCTTGAAGCATCTGCTTCTTAGAATAAAAGCATAACACAAACACAAAGCCTAGAAATAAATCTTGGCTTTCCCTTTGGTGTTTTGCCCCTTTGGTTTGATTTTCTAAAGATTTTTTGGGTATATGAGAAACTTCTCAAAATTAAGACTAAGAAGTTTCTTGGAAACAACTGAATTATTAGTAATGAGGTTGTGGGTTGTGGCAAAATGACTAGGAGGAGATACTATGGGTGGTTCCTGGTACAATCCTTGAAGAAACAAGCTGTGTAAAGAAGGCTCTGCTGCCCACAAGCTGTCCCTTCTTTCCACCCCACTTTCTCTAGAGCTGGCTTAGCCCTCCTGCACTCCCCCAAAAGGGCAAACTAGAATGGAAAGTTCAGTGTCACTTTGGCAGAGCAGAAAGAACTGCTTCTCCACAAGAACCGCCCTGCTTCCTATTCCAACACATGGGCCTTAAGTACATCCATATGTACCAGATTCCTTGGTCCCTGAAAAGAGAGATCTTCTTTCCATAACAAAACATAGAAAACGGGCCAATCTCTACCCCACCACCTAACCCCTCTCTGTTGAGGGTTTAAACTTGAATTGCAAATGTTGTAAAATGCTCTCAGAAGCCATTGTTGATTTTAAAACAAAGTGCAGCCATAAGAACCTACCCCAGATCCAGGTCCTTTTTCCCTCTATGATTTATTTTACTCTCATCCTTTGATTTGATTGATTTATCTTGTATATACTGTAGGCATATGTTCTTTTTAAATCCGATTAAGACATGCTAAAATGAAAAAATTTACTTTGCTTCAGAAGTAACCACTACTAACAATTTCTTGAGTATCCTTCCAGAAGTATTGTGTGTTACATGTGTGTTTTTGCATACCTGTTGCACACATGGAGGTGTAAGGTATCGTATGTGTGGCTCTGTATCTTGGCTGTGAATTGCCAAGTCAGTGTTACATGTTGGCACATGCAACCAACTTCATTCCCATTAACTGTTGCACGGTGTTCTGCCCTATATAAATAACAAAACATGTTTTACAGTGGTGAACATTTGCGTCATTTCTAATGTTTTGCTCTAATGGTGTCATAATCAGCATCCTTTAGGTGTCTCTGTGTAATTGTGCATATCTCACATGTGTATAGGATAACTTCTCAACAGTAGATCTGTGAAGTCAAAGGAGAAGACTGTTAATCCTCATAGATACAGTCCCAACATGAACTCTGAAAAAAAAATGCCCCCTTTACTGTGCTGTCCACAGCGTCTCAGTGTTGTCATTCTGAAAACCAATCCTAGGCCATATGATTGATGGCAGCCCCACCTCTGTCTCCAGCGAGGGAATGTAAGGTGCTGTCCAGGGCCAAGGCCAGGACCAGAGAGCTTTTTGCTCATAATTTCTCCAGGTTGTTTTGTGTTCTATAGTGATATTTGCTCAGTAAATATAAATTACAGCTGTGAGCTCAGCTTAACTAAACACAGAGAGATAAGCCTGGTAAGAAATTCTTTTTGGGCCATTGAACCTCTTTCAGTTGCAGAGCTTAATGATGAAGGAGGAAAGCCCAGACCTTATTTCCATTCAAATTGTTTTTGGAACAAGATGGAGTGTATATAAACAGGCAGCCAAGTGTCACATTCTTCAGTGTTTACATGATCGTTTTTCTGTTGGCAGAGTGCATTGCAATGATGATGACCCACTACTTACCTCTTCCACCTGTCTGGGCTTCAAGGAGGATGAGATCTTCAGGCCCAGGGGTTGGCACAATGGGGACACCCAGCATCCTGTTGTTGGCCCCAGGACTGGGGAGTATGAGGCTGAGCCAGTTGGGACTATAGCAAGTCACATGTAGTTGCTAAGGTAGCTCTCAAAACCCTTGGCTGGGTTTTCTCCCAGACTCTCGGTGGAAGTGCCATTGAGATGTGGGGAATGTAGTAGGAACGTTCTCATTTATGTGCCCCCCATTGAGGTCTCCCTGCCCTCCTGCTATGGGTTGGCATTAGAGCATGGCTTGAAGAGCACTTGGGAGTGCCAGTGTAAGTCACAGTGGGCACTGTTTGGAGAGGAGGGCAGCGACCCTTTTCTGCATGGTAGTCAGGGCCCATGGCAGTGGCCATTCAGCATCTGGAGCCATCCTGAATTCTCCTCTTCCCTACTTCCCTGCCTGCCCTCCTCCAGGACTTACCCCCTCTTTCTGCACTCCCAGATCTCTCCCAAGATGATGACAGCAGCAACTTCAGAATCCCTGGCTTCCAGTCTTGTCCTCTCCCTTCCATTCAGCCAACTGGATCTTTCCAAGGCATAAATGAGATTGTGTCATAACCCTCCCTCCAGCCTTCCAGTGGCTTCCCATTGCACTTAGAACAGAATTCAGACCTCCCCCTCTGGCCTTGTGTGATCACCGGGAGATGTGGCCAGTCAGCCTCTCAGGCCTGCAGGGTGGTTCTCCCACATTTACACACCCCTGCCCTGGCCAGCTACCCTGCTCCTCAGCACCAGCGCTCCTCTTAATTGTGGGCTCAGAACCCCTGCCCACTCTGACAGTACTGAGGAGCCCAAAGAGGTTTTGTTGTGTGGATTATAACTGCCAATATTCAGGACACTAGAAATTAAAGCTAAGAATGTTTTCCCTAATTGTCTAATAAATCTACTGTATATAAACATAAATGGCATGGTTTTCTATGAATAATAACTGTTTTCCAAGACAAAAATAATGATTCTATGTTTTTATAGAGCTCTTTAATGTCTGGCTTAATAGAAAGCAGCTGGATTCCCCTCCACCTCTGCTTTCAGGCTGTTCTTTTAGCATATATTATGTAGCCTCTGGAAAACTCCTTAGTGCACTCCTGGGAAAATGAATTTAAAAGGAAATTTATGTCTTACTATTTTTAGGAAAACACAGATTCCCAAAGCCCAGTTTGAGAACCACTGCCCTAGGTAACTGAGCCCTTTCCTACCCCAGTGCCTTTGCACTTGTCTAGACCCACTCATTGCTCAAACCCAACCTATGTGCTTCCTCCTCTAGGAGACCTTTTCTTATGGCCCCACTGGCCAGAGTTATGCTTCCCTTCCACCATACTAGCCTGTTTTATTTTCTCCATGCCACCACATTACCCGGCTGACATATTTGCGTACCTGCCCATGACCTTTCTTCCCCATGGAGAAAGTCACCTGTATGGGATCATAGTCTGCCCCACTCACTGCTGTCTCTTATCACCTAGCACTGTGGCTTCCTTCAGTGTCTGTTGAATGAAGAATAAGCCTGTTTTCCCTGCAGAGGCCTTCTCCTTTGTCCAAATACCAGAAAGACAAGTAAGCTCCCTCTGGCCCATAAACATCTGTTGGTTTAGTCTGTGCCTCTTTAACGAGGTAGCACAAGAGCACTGAGACCCCAGAAGATCTGAGTGACCAAGCTATTTGTGCGGGGCAGATGCACCAGGCAACGAGTTGGCTGTACATCTACTGAGTTTCACTGCCCTCCCCTTGAGTAAAGTGAAACTCAATAGAGTGCAGCTAGAGGGGACGCGAGGCAGTGGTCAGGGACCATCGGAAGCCAGCCCAACAGGGCCTTGATACTGCAGCACCCGCAGCTGCCATCAGGCCTGGAGGCTCTGGGCACGACCCTTTCCTACCTTCTGGAATAATGTCCTTGGCCGCAGACCACACTGTTACAAAAGCTAGGCTATATGGAATTCTTGCTTCTGCCTGGGGAATAATTCACAAGGAAGAAAACAACTCTGGCCACATGCCTGAGGATGGCTGCTTGCAGAATGTGCTTTATTAGGACACGTCTCCCAGTTTTATCTGCCTGACCAGTTAATTGTCATACAGTAGTTTGTCTCTCCTTTAGAAGCTTCAAAGGATTATATTTGATGAAAATATACCTTTCTTTTCCTTGGAGGAGATATTAAAGGAGAGTATCAATCAGAGCTAATAGGTGACTAGCCACTCTAGTATATTTTTCTTCTGCCATTTGGCTTAGTAAGAAGTCACAAAGTATTTATTAGCCAGTTTTATGTTTATGGCTTTTATGCCTATGTATTTGGCTCCATGGCGAGGAAACTCGTTTGTGTACCATGTCTAGCAGGGCAGGCTCTGTGGTGGCTGATGTGTGTGGATGAGGAAGGCACTTGCCAGTCTAGACTCCAGCCTGCACTTCTGTGGTTAGTGCCCTTCAGGACCCACAGCCAAAGCTGCTCTCCAGAATCTCCCATGGTGGGCAGGTTGTCCAAAACTAGGCCACAAGGGTGTTTTCCCCACAACTCTAGGTGGCCTTCTAGGTGGCTTTTCCCCAGGGCTGTGACCTCCCAGAACAGTGGCTGCTTGCAGGTGCTCACCTGGTGGGTACAGTAGTGTGGGAAGAGCTGACAGATCACAGTCCAAGGCTCCCAGATCCAAGTGACCCTCATTGATGGGGCCTTAGTGACCCACCCTGTAAGCCCACTAACTTGGACTCTCACTGCTCTCTAACCTGCTTAAAACCTCTCCCATGCTGGGCTGGGGATGTAATTCAGTGGTAAAGCAGGAGGCATTCAGTTACATCCTTGCCACTAAACAACAAATACCCCTCCAGTGCCTCCTTCCTCAGCCCCTGCCAGTACCCATATTTCATGTCATCTGTCTTCCACCTTTCCAGGAGGGTAAGTTTCTAGCTCCTGGGTGCACACAGTGCTCCACGTGTAACCCAGCCCAGCATGCCATCTGCGCTGGCTTTCTGTCCAGCCCTGACCAGGAGGAAGCGCACCCCATTTCAGGGCCTCTGCGCATCTCCCCATTTCCCTGAGCCTGGATCTGTTCTGATGCCTCCTGAGGGCCTTCCTGAAATGCCCCACCCACCCTAGCCCCTCTTGGTGAGGCAGCTATTTTTTGCTTTTTAAATTGAGGTAACAGTCACAAAACAGAAAGTTAGCCATTTGATCTGTTTAGTGGCATTTTGGACAGCATAATATGGCATGATCGCCTCTGCTAATTCCAACTAACAGAAAACCCCATTGCTATTAAGCAGTCACTCTCCATCCACTCCTCCCCCCTGCCCTGGAAATCACTAATCTGCTTTCTGTCCCTAGATATTACATACAAATCATACAGTACATGGCCTTTTCTGTCTGGCTTCCTTCATTCTGCAAAATGTTTTCAAGGTCTATCCATGCCATAGCATGTGTCAGAACTTCCTCCCTTTTTATAGCTGGATAATACTTACTGTATGGATAGAGCACATTTTGTTCATTTATTCCTCCCTTGATGAATGTCTGGGTTTTTCCACCTTTGGGCTTTTCTGAAGAGTGCTACTATGAACATTCACATACATGACTTTGATCTTGTTTGCAGATCTTTGGGTATACACTTGGGAGTGAAAGCTAGGCCAAATGATAATTGAACATTTTGAAGGGCTACTGTATTGTGTTCCTAGGACCTTTATAACCCTTACTTTTAGCCAAAAATACTCATTTGTTTTCCTGTTTGCCACCACTGTGCTGCACTCTATGATGGACGGCCCTTGGGAGGTACCTTCATATGGCTTGTCTCTGACAGCACTGACATGGAGTAGCAGGTGCTTAGTGGATGGGAGGGTGGGGCAAAGGATAAAGCTGGCTGAACTGATGCATCTAGTCTCCCCCAGAATCCCCGAAAGACTGCACATACCTGTATCCTGTCTTGTTCACGTCTGGTTCCTGGCACTGGTTGGTGGTAATACAAGGTACCATCCAGAGAGTTGGACTTCATGCCATGAGGGCTACGCTCTGCTTTACTGGCTCCTTCCCAGCTTCCTGTTGGGTTGGAGAGCCATCTGTCTGAGACAACAGGTTAGATCCCTTGCATGGGCGCCTGAGAACAGGTGTGGTCTTCACAAAAGGCTAACAAACTGGCCTTATCAGTTGCCTGACTGCAACATATACTGCAAGGGCTGATTGGCAGCCAGGAACTGAGAGGAAGAACTTGGATGCTGAGAACCAGCTAAGCTGACCTCAAGCCTCACACTGATGTCCAGAAAAGAAAAGAAAAAAACTGAAAGTTTAATTCATGGACATCAGCTCTGACTTTCCCTCCCTTGGAAATAATGTACTAGGTGCTAATGTCATCTCGTGGTGGTGTTTCCCAGAAATGAATTCTTTAGGCCTGTTATTTTTCTTGTTTCCGATTATAAAACTGGAGCCAATTCTCTCCTTCCAGCTCCCCAAGGCAAAAATACCCTTTCTGGAGTCACACAGGAAGGAGGCCTGCTGTACTGCAGCTTCCCCACCCCCCAGCTAACCCTTCCCAGCCTTCAGCTCCCTATTCAGAGACAATGGCCCTTCAGGTCAGTGAGTTACAGAAATTCAATTCCCACCCTGAGGCCTTTTTTTTTTTTTTAAGCAAAATTTATTGAGCTGCTAAGCACTTAATACATAGTTCTCATTTGGTCTTCCCAACAACCCTCACGTTTTTCCTTTCTGCGTGTGAGGAAGGGACCTACCCACCATCACATCAAATAGCCCCCTCCCTGCCCAAATGAGGTTGGAGCTCAAGTCTGCTCAGCTCAGACCCTGAGCCCCCACCACCACACCATGCTGATCCAACCTCTCTTACTCCCTGTGATCCTGTTCCGATTTTAGAAATAAAGGCCTAACCACAGCTCCCTGAGGCCTCACCAGTGACAGGAGAACCGCATTGTCAACTGCAACTAGAAAGCAAGTTTTGGGCAGGAAAAGACATGTCTATTTCTAGAAGTACGGGATATAGTTTAAAATAATTAACTGTGCTGGACACTTTAAATGCATTAATTCTATCCTCCTGACAACTCTGGAAGTTAGGAATCTCCTGTTCTGCCCTACGGATAGGAAACTAAGACCTCATAAGACCTCGTCGAGATTTCGGAGGTCATACAAGGCAGGTCAAAATCTGTACCTCCAGTTCTTGCTTCTAAATCCCATTTGCTTCAAAGCTGCCATTGATAGTGACTGACCTCCTTCATGTAGTAGCTCTGCCACCTGTCTCAGAGGATTCTTTTTCTGCCCCTTGGAGGTTAGGAGAGTCTTGTTAAAAATAAGAATAGCTCCCAGATATCCAAGAGGGGCCCCAAGTGGAAGACAGACTTGTTTTAAGGAATAGCCTCAGAGGGTAGTCCTGTATAGACAGAGCACTCCCATCCCCATCTTCTGCACCCACATTAGCACGCAGCAATTCAGGAAGGTGCTGCTTCCCAACATCACTGCTTCCAGACCAGGCTGGCGGAGCACGGTCTTGTAGAGGCGCCACCTTGCATAAGTCTGTGCTCAGCCTGTCATGAACAGAAAACAGAAACAAGACTCGGAACCCTCCCTCAGCGAAATCGGCCAGCTCTGAGCTCCTTTCAGAGCTTGCCGGAACTGTCTCAAGCGATCAGCCTTCCTGGGTCAGGTCAGGGATGTAAGGGCGAAATCCCACTCAGGAGTCAGGATTGAGCTGAGCCAAGGGTACTCTCCTTGCCAGGCCTCTTTTCAGGGTTCCCAGGGCAGCCATGAAGAGAAAAGGAGCTTGAGAGCAGGGGGCACACGGCCTGGACAGGAACACATCCTCCAGTCAGGGGCTGCAAGGTTTCCCCACTTTGCATCTTAGGTTGCCTCCAAAGACACTTTCCCAGTAGACACAGTAGCACTTACTGTCTGCAGAGTGCACCCCTGTGACATGTGGCAACACAGTCACCGTGCCCCTGGCAGCATTCATGGGAGGAGAAGGGTTCCCAACAAGTGAATGTTGCTGCTCTTCTCAAAGCCATTGCCTGTGTCAGACCTCTGAAGGGACTGTGTGCCCTCTGGTGAGGGCAGTGTGTGCGGGAGCAGGGAGCACTCCCGGGCTACTGATGGAGCTGTGTGGAGAGACATGCAGGAGGTGTGGGAGCAACTAAAACCCCATATACTGTCTGTGTTTGACCCCAGCTGTGTCTTGGAATATTGCGTAGTCTTTGGTGGGCCTGCTTTGGGGCAGCGTCACTGGCAGCACAGGATGAATAGCTCTGAGATGGTGGCAGTGTTGGAGCAGGTAGCTCAGCTGCATCCTCATATGCTGTCTGGAACCTGAACCAGACCAGGCTCAGCTTCCTGCTCCCACCCAACCTTTGTTAAGTCGCCATGGCCCTATTAGTTCAAGTCCTTGGACCGCCAATAAAAAACAGGGATAATGTACAACAGTCATCTCATCTATCAGAATGAGGCCCAGCACTCAGGAGGCTGAGACAGGAGGATTGATGTGAGTTCAAAGCCAGCCTGGGCTCCAAAATGAGTTCAAGTCTAACCTGAACTGCATAGTAAAACTCTGTCTCAAAAAGACCAAAAAAAAGCCATGCCCCTGCATCCCCAAAACAGTGCCTAGCACATATGAAATGTGTAACAAGGGTTGGCTGATCTCAGCATTTATTGTTGTTAGTTAAGAGCTGACCCCAGAGACTCCAGGTAGCAGGCTCCCTTTCCATCCATGAACTCAGCCCTTCCCCAGTAAGAATAGACACCCAGCCTGCAGTAGCTCAGATGAGCTCTTCCAAAACGTTTTCGTAGACATTGATAAAACAATGGTACTGGGTTCCAGACCCGGCATCTAAAAAGAAGGTGTGGTGTGGCAGAGCAGATAAAAATTTCCCTCTTTCACAGAAAAAGTCCTGACACAGCACAGACCTTCCTGCAGACTCATAGCTTAGAGAAGAAGAGCCAAGACCAGAGAAGAGCAGAGATTCATCTCCTGGGGCCACAAGCCCCATGTACATCCCATCCCCCTTGATACTAGCTGCCATGATTAGCAGGTACTAGCTCCACGTTACCCCTCACAGCTAACCAGGGAAGCCAGCATCACTCTCAGTCTGCAGATCGGGACATCTATGCCAGGGAAGAGGAGCACCGTGTCCTGGGATTGGAACCAGGGCTATCTGCTCTCCGCTCCTTGATCCCCTGTGTGTGTAGTTGCAAAGAGTTTCAGTGGCAGAGAACCCAGGAATCAGGAGTTCTTTGGGACCCCCAGAACTGTTGCTGAGTTCAGATGTGAGTGCAGAAACCAGCAGAGAATATTGCGTGTGTAGACACAAGTCTTTGCACCTAAAGACAAGCTACATAAAAGTATTTGAAGAAACATTTTGACTCTTTTCTATTGATGGTTTGTTTGGTTTTGTTGCTTCTGAGTCCTTTTTATTTTATCAGCTACAAGTTCTCATTAGCAGACAAGTGATAACAGATGTAGAGAATAGAAGCTTCATTTATGGCAATAAACCTCGGGATAAAATTCTAGCCCGTGCTTTTCTGTGTAAATTGATAGACTAAGTAAATTAGTAAATTAATCTTTTTTTTGCCTTAGACTATCTCTGACTAGGTCCAGGAACCCTGCAATGTCCTCTGGACCCGGGCTTGGGAGTCACTTTACCATACCCCAAGAACTAGTACCTACTGTTAAGGTCCAAGAGAACAAAGTGCCAAGTAACTGCTGGGCCTGCAGAGAGCTAGAAGGAAGGCAAGGTAGTTCATATGGACTTGTAAAACAAAAGGCCAAGCAGTAACTGTCACAGTGCTGATAGTAGAGAGGCAGAAACCACTGAGTTCTCCACACATCCTCTTCCTTTATGACTTGAATGGTCTCATCAAACATGGCACTTCCTGGGGCCAGGGTAGGGGACTGCTTGGTAGGGAGAGTATGGGAGAGAGCAGGAGACAAGTGGCATCTTTCAAAGGAACTTGTGAGATTCCAAGGCAGTCACATGACAAAGGGTAACTAGGGGGTGGGATCAGCAGAAAGATTTGTTGAGCAAGTGAACCCTATACCCGCTCTGCTGGGCATACAGAGAAGGCTGCAGGCCAAGAATGACGGGCTGTCTGGCACAGGGGACTGGCATGGCTGCTGCAACCCAGGCAGAGCCAGATGGCAAAGGGCTTTGCGCTGGTGCAGAGTCGGCTTTACCCAGACTCACTGGAAATCACTGGGGGTCCTAAGGCAGCAGTGAGCAGCAGCAAGTCAAGACACAGGCAGAAGCTGACTTTGTTTTGCCTGACTAGAGCTGAGAAAGGCAGTGAAGGAAGATGGACAGAGAGGAGACAGGCCCTCAGCCCTTTGCGCTCACTCCGTGCTCAGTAGGTAGCCCTACACCCACTCTGTGGATCAGAAACATCTCACTGCCGAGAAGACTCTTTTCTCAGTTGGGGTGTGCCTCTTCTATACCCTTTTCTGGGTGTTCACACACTGTCCTTGTACTGTAGGATTATACTGCCAGTTTTTAAGAGCCTAAATGATCTCTGTTCTCATTCAGCAATGTCTTAGAAATTTTCTTCATATTAGTCATAAGATTACTTTCACTCATTTCTGATTGCTGCCATCAATCATCAGAGCAAATCACTGTTTATTTAGCCAGTCTTCTATTGATGGATATTTAGGTTGTAGCAAATCTTTTGTCCTTTAACAAATATTATAGTAAGTACCCATAAATGCCTTAGAAAGTGACTATGAAGTAAATCCAGAAGTAGCAAGGCTGTGGCATTAACAGGGTCTAGTGTCCAGTGATATCTGTGAGTGCAGGGAGTGGGAAGTCACAAGGGCCAGCATAACACAGAATACCAAAGAGCCTCAATTTCCCCTTCCAAATGTTCTCTGTACATAGACAGCAGGGATGTTGTGATGGTCCCAGCGTCTGACCCAGCAATCCTTGTTACTTGTTCTCTCCAGGCCTTTAGGAGCTGTGATGATTGGAAATGTCTCTTGGAACTTGTGGGGCTCTCTAGAGACTGGCCACACATAGCTTGGCTTTGTCATCCAGAGAGAGCCTCGGAGCTTGGTATGGTGGAGCCACCAGTGAGTCCTGTCCTAGTCCTAACTAACTCCTCTCCTGAGGTTATAGACGCTACCATTCTTTTCTCTGGAGCCAGCATCTGTGGCTGAAATACGCAGGCTTTCCTTTGCAGCTTCTAGCCATAGCATTGTGTATCAATGTGCTTTTCATCAAAAATACAATGTTGGTTTTTAAAAAAAATCTCAAATTCCCAAAGGGCCAGAATTCAGTATTACTCCAGCATGGTGGGAGTGGCTATTTTGTTAGCATCTCTTCACGCTTAAACAGCCCCTTTCCTTCAGCCCCAGAGTTTCAAGTAAACGTATCCCAAAGCCTGTCAACAAGGCCATATAAAGTGCTTTACTGTCTCTGTGGTGCCTACTGTGAGTTCAAGTCCTCACAAGCCACCTCCTCAGATTTCATGTTAAATGTGAGACATTCACAGTCTGATTTGGAAAGTAGATTCTTCAACTGTGTGAAATACTAGGTTTGGACTGTGATTTTTCTGGGACTCCTCCCAAAATATTTACTAGTGGGCAGAATTCAGGTGCATGGTGTACGTGGTATACTTTTTCAAATTATAGGATAAAAATTCCATTTATGCATGCCAGTTGTGTTACATAAAATAAGGGGAAAAGTACATAAAACCTGTGGTTTCATTAATGCCACTTTACAGCTGGGTGAGCAGGACTCGGAGAGCAGGGTCCCTTACAGGCATCTGACAGCTAGGGACCTGCTGCTGTGTTTCTGCTGGCTGCCTAAGAAGTATGTTCCCTTCCTGCTAAGTTGATTTGTAGGCTCTGCAGAGCTTCTGAAGTACAGCACCCGTTTCTTACAGCTCCCTGATCATGGGCCAGGCCAGCAGTTGGGCCTCAGCTACTGGGTTCCATGCACACTCCAGCCTCTTTGATGGCAGCTGCCCACGTAAACCTTGGGTCTAGTCAGGTGGTAGGAAGAGTTGGTGTTGATGGAACAAGCCTTCCACAAACAGCCCCACCACCCTTGGTAGCCTGGAAAATGTTCTGAAATAGCTGACGTTTATAAAATCCTGGATGTTTTGGGAAAAGAAACATGCTCTTTTTTGCCCAGATTTCCAGCCTGAAGCCCAGGGGAAGTGTCCTTCAGCTCAGAAGTGTGTCCCAGCATCCTGAAGTGGTGCCCAGCCTGGTGCAGACCATGGGCTACTCCTTGGCCCCTCTCTCTGACCTCTTTATCCCACCTCTGAGCAGTGAATACATACAGAATCTTCCTTGATCTCTTGTCCCGACCATGCCCAGCACAGGGGCCTTGTGCCAGTACAGCACAAAGCACCCATAGGAAGCTGTTGGACTTGAGCAGCTTGCAGGTGACCATCACTTGAACACCTACTGTGTGCCAGTACATGTTACTGTACTCTTCACATGGTACCATATCTCTGATACAGAGCTGTCGCAGTAAAAAGGTTTAGGGCCTACACCCTGGGAACAGACCCTCACACCAAGGTTCAAACCCCGACCTACTCGTAGGTGGTGTGTGATGGCAGGAAGTTCAGTAAGGTCCCCAGGGGCCCTGTCTCATGGGAGCAGAGCCTTGCTAGATCAGCACTCTGCATGTGCTTCACACCATCTTAAGATCATGACATGAGGGGGCAGGGCTCAGAGGGGGTAGGGCAGTGCCCCAGTGGCAACCAGCATGCCCAGCCTCCTGTCCCTGGCTGCTCCACTCAGCTCTCTGGGGTACTCACAAGTCCGTAGGTGCTGCCCTTGGCTCTGCCAGCTGTAGCACAGGTGGGTTTGGGTACAGCTGGCCTGGGTGTGGCCTGTGAACAGCACTGTCCCATTCCCCATGCAGAGTATGGGGCTGGCAGAGTATTTATAATCTATAAATACTATAAAATCTATAATCTTAGGAATCCCATGAGAGCAGCCACATGGGCAGCCGGGGATCAGGAAGCAAGGTGGCTGGCTGGTCACACTGCCATCAGGCAGCATCCTTTGCACTCTGCCCCCTGAGCCACTCTGAGATAGAAATGTCTGGGGCGCTGGGCACCGCTGGAGAGGGCTGACTAGTACACTGCCAGCCCCAAGCAGAGTATCTATACCACCTGATTCACAGCAACCTGGGGGGAAGGTGCTGTTGCTGTCCCCACTTAGCAGATGAGAGGCTGAGGCCAAGAGAGGTGCAGTAACTCACCCAGAGTCACACCGCAGTAAGTGGTGTTGCCAGAACCCACGTTTGGGCCATCTGACCCCACAGCCTACAGAGTCAAGTGTCAGTAACCGTCTTCATGGCCAGGGATCTGCAGAAGTGCTCGGCCTTGCCTGGGAAGAGCCACAATTTGATCTGACCTGCAGCCCCTCCCACATGGCCCTAGAGCACACCTGTCAGAGCTTCCTGATTGATCAGGTCTCAAGGTGCTGGTTTGGTCAGCAGTGGGAGTGGTGATAGAGTGCAAAAGAGTTCTTTGCACAGAGGGGTGGGGCACAGCATGTGCAGAGCCCTGTATCAGGAGGGCCTAGGGGCAGAGGAGGGGAGGGACAAGCCCCTGGCTCCCTGCAGATGGGACATCTTAGGTCTGCAGCTCCTTCCAAGGCATATTCCACTCACACTGTATCTCACCTTCAGAACCTCCCTGGGGACAGATGAGTTTATGCTCATTTTGCAGTGAGGCTTCCAGAGCTCAGGGTGGTTAAGTCACTTATCTGGAGTTGCAAAGCCAGTGCAGCAAACCTTGCATCCTATCCTGGCTCTGCCTGACCCTGGGCTGAGCTCTTGCCACAAGCCCAGCCTCCCTCTCTTGGTTCTTATTTTTACTCTTATTCTTGCTACTGGTACGGCTCAGAGGCTTGACCAGAGGACAGGGTCAAGCCCACTGTCAAGCCCACAGGAGGATAATTACCTCTAAGCTATTGACCTCAAACTGGCAAACAGCTGGAGACAGAGAGCGTCTCCTGTCCCTGGCCCTCAGTGCTTTCTCAGTGCTTTCTCAGCACCTCTGCCCCTTGTTCAGAAACCACTACCCAATGAGCCAAAGCCAGGCTGTCCCACAGCAGCAGAGGGGCTGAGCACTCTCTACAGTGCCAAGGTGTTGCTTACCTCAGCTGGGTAGAGAGCCACCTTGGGGGTGACAAGCCTGCTCAGCCCAGCATGGCCTTCACATCAGCTCTTCACCCCTCCTGAGACCCAGACTTGCCCTTTCTCCAGCTGTACCACCCGTTTCCATGGGACAGATGCCAGGTGGTCACAAAGCCAGCTAGGACCCCAAGGCAGCAAAGAAAAGCCAACTTCCTCTCAGCCCAAGGCCACAGGCTGCCCTGTGGGGGGCTGAGATGGCCAGAGACATGACTCTCTGAGAAACCTGAGATGCCTGTAGCCTCCTCCCCTGCTTGAGGCCTGGGTGGAGCCCTGAGGACAGCCTGGCTGTGCATGTCTAGAATTACCTTGAGAGCTTTAGAAAAAGCTACGCAGGCCCCACCCAGATATATCAGAGTGAGGAAAGGGCCTGTGCAGCCTTTGAGCTGCCAGGCCCTTCACATGTCATCCAGTCTCAAGAGCTAGGTGATGTCTTGGAATCTCTCATAGATGGCTTTACAGAGGGTTTCCCATAATAGGATCAATGCTGTGGCCTGGTCTTCAGTCCTTCCTGAGCCTCTGCTGTGGGCTTGCCTGGTATGGGGCTCTGTGTGACTGAGGTCCTTCTTCCTGTGACATGCCCATGGCCAGCTTCATTGTGTGGTGCCCAGAGATGGATCAACAGCTGGTAGACCTGGGAGCATGTAGCCAGACACCCTCATCTTAGGAGCAGCTGCTCCCAAGTATAGGAGAGAAAGCGGGAGCGTGGGGTAAGGATGAGAGATATTAGGTGCCCTGGGCCTGGCTTCAGAAGAGGCCAGTGCCTCAGAGCTGATCATGCTGTCAGCAAACCCTTTATGGGCATAGTTCTGTATCTGTTTCATGCTCTATTCCAAGAACTGGAGGCTGGAAGGTTCTAGAAAGCCCTGCCCTCAAGTATTTCATGGTACCCTGAGAAAGTGACATTTAACCCACTATTGCAGAAGAGCCTGATCTGCACAGTGATTAGAACATACGGGCAGAGAAGGATCTGGAACAAGATTTCAAGAATAGACCAGGTTGAATGTGGGTGTCCTATAGATATCACAGCTGCAGTATGACACCACATGTGTATTTGGGCCCTCCAGGGAGCCCAAGAAGGGGAGACAGTAAGAGAGACCGTCACTTAGGAATGGACTCCTGTACCCAGTAAAGCATCCTAGATTCATCAGAAGCCTAGAGGGCTGGGGATATAGCTCAGTGGAATAAGTGCCTGCCTAGCAAGCGCAGGGTCCTGAGTTCGATCCCCAGTACCGCCAAAAAAAAAAAAAATTCAAACATCAGAAGCCTAGGGAGCCACTAAGGACTCCAGGAAGACACTAAACGCCGCACTCTAGACAGCCACACAAAGCCTTCAGAGCAGGAAAACTGCTGCTCACAGGGGCCAGGCCCATGGGACCTGATGACCTACACTTAGCAAGAAAGATGACACAGCTGAGAACATGTCCTTGTGTGGAGCAGCTGGAGCCCAAATCCATTCACTGGAGCCAGGGCCAAAACTGAGTATCACCCTTGACCTTGCTCGCTCCCACGCCTGGCCTGCCCATGCCTGTGAGCCTACCTGGACAAGCCTAGGCCGCTCGGTCCCACACACACCTCCCAGCTACAGACCAGCCAGCTTTTCCTTGAGGGACCACACAATATTTTAGACTTCTAGGGTGAAATGATCTGTCACAGTGAGATGCTGCTACTGCAACCCAAAGTGGCTGTAGACAATACATAAATGAGTGAGTATCTGGGCCTAATAAATTGCTGACAGAAATGCACAGATACTGATGTTGGCTAAGCCTGGGCTACTTCAGATGCTTCAAAAATCAACCTGCTGCTTCTTCCCTGACCCCTGCAATCTGTTCTCAGCACCAGAGCCTTTAAGGTATAAAATCATATTTTTTTGTACTTAAAGTCATCACTGGCTCCCATCCCTCACGGTGGCCCTGTTCCTGCACAGTGAGGTCCCTCTGCCTCCCCTCAGACTGACCTCTCTGTGCCTGCAGTTCACGCCAGGGCAGCCCTCTAGCTGGGTCTCACCATGTCCCGTGTGCCCCTGCCCTGTTGAGCCTACACCAAGTGGCCTCTGCTTGGGACATTTCCCCCAGGAACCTACCTCATGGCTCTGTCCCCACTTCCTTCAAGTCACCCTCTAGCAGTCTCCCTAGCTGTCCTATGTGGCAGCAGCCTTGCCCCAACTCCCGGCACTCCAGGTCCCCCAGCTGCTTAGTTTCTTCCTAACACTTATCCCCTTTCAAGAGTTCCACTATCCTCCTTGTGTGCTCCCCCACCCTGTCCTACCCTGTCCCATGAGTGAACCGCAGACTCCAGAAAGGCAAGCAGTGTGTCTCACTGTTGGATCCTGAGCTCTTGAGCTGTACCAGGCTTGTAGGTGGTGACTGCTCAGTACTGGCTGGGTAATAAACTGGGGAGGGAGAGAGGGAGCCAGCAGAGCTTTACTACTCCTTTCTATGTGCCAGCCATTGTTCCCTGGGGACTCAGGTGAGTCAAACAGATCAGTTCCTCTGGAGCTCCCAGGTACTATGGATGCCACAGAGAGGCCAGAACTGCCTACTATGATTGGTCCCCTGAAGACACTATCCAGAGAGCTGGGGCAGTATGCAGTAAGGGGCTCTGAGGAAAGGCTTGGGAGGAGGAAAAGGAGGGAGAATGTATGTGGGCAGCATTGTGCCCCAGACAGGGGCCCCATGGACCAGACAGCTGGTGATACTTTGACCTGCAGATTTCCGATTCCCAACAAATGAAAAGATTGCTGTCCATCAGACACCTGCTACCAGTTTGGCTGGGCACAAGATTCCCCTTGTCATCAGTTTCCACCCTAGCCAGAGAAGTGGGGCCCAGAGACGCTGGTCCTGTTTCCCAGACAGGTGATCAGCCCAGAGCTTCCTCCTCTTGTTAGCAAAGTGCACAAGGAGGAATTAGACTTAGGACATAAATTCTGTCAGAAGGGAAAGTTCTTAAACTTGGCCCAGATTGGAAGGATGAAATGTTCTGTGCCACATGCAGAAGAATGGACAGCAGAATCTGGGGTGGACAGTAGTGTATCAGGCCAGGTTACGGGCTTACTCAGCAGAGGTAGGGGTAATGCATTTGCAGGCCCCTCCTATGAGTTATAATTAAAACTTGCAGAGATGATGAAGATGTCCTAAAATTGTGGTCATGATTGAACAACTCCTGAATACACTAAAATTAACCAGTGAGTGGTCCGCCTCAGTGAGGAGCTTGGACAGTGTGTGAATGATGTCTTGGTAAAGACTTATATCAAAAAAATACCATTCTCAACTAGTCACACCATCACAAAGCTGTCATCAAGCAGCACACAAAGAACAGATTATCTTATTTGTATTTCCTTTTGATCATGAAATAGTCTGATTTGTGCCACATTTTCCTTAAAGAAGTCCAAATATGAAAAAAAAAAAAAAAACTGGAACATACAATGCATTCTGGAATAATTTGGAAACCTTGATGCAATCCAGACTCACCTGGCACCCTTCCTCTTCCCTAAAATTTGCCTTTTTTCCATTTCTTTTTGACTTTGAAGAAAAAAACTTCTGTTCTTACGGGTAAGAGAGCCTCATGTTCCTTTTTCTTTCCTGTAAATCATGAGATAAGTTTGCATTTTATACCTTTCCAGAAATCTCTGTTGATTGTGGTCTGACCTCAGAATCATGGCTTCTGGGAAAGAAAGTAGATATTAGAACTACTGCTGTGAGCTTTTGTTGGAATCCTGAAGCATGCTGAGCAGCTTATGTTGTGGAATTGAGACAGAACAGGTGAATGGTAACTCAGAAGGTAACTTTCTGGTGCTGATAATATGCCAGCAGCTTTGTCCACCTCACACCAGTGACTCTTAGAAAAGATGACCCCATTATATTTTGGAGGCAACACTCTTTGTGTGGTAGGAGCTGGTAAAGGTAGATGATGTCTGTAGGTAAATGCTCAGAGCCATACACAGCTTAATGCCAGGTACTGTTCATTGTGCAGTCACCCACTATCAGCTGCAGTGCTAAGCAGAGTTATGCATACTCCTTTCACTTCATCCTCACAGCAGTGCACGAGGGAGGGATTACTCTCCCCATATATACCCAGGAAAACTGAGGTTCAAGGCTATAGCCCTGTCACAGACAGTTGGCATCAGGGTCAGGACTTAAACCCATTTCTTTTTGTCCCCAAAGTCTACTCTCTTCTGTGATACCTCTGTTTCTGTCTGTACCCCAGCATTTAGCTTCTAAGCCAGTGCTCCTTCCTCCCTGCAGGGTGGCCGTGAAAGCACAGCCATCTCAGAATCAGGAGCAGCCCCATGAGAAGACAGCGATGTGACAGGTGCTATGCCTGCACCCAGGCCCAGGGCCACCGAGGAGGTGCTCCAGCCACTCTGCAAGGAGGCAGGATGTACTTCTGCCCAAAGATGTGCTCTTATGATTATTTATTAATTGAGAAAGGGAAAAAAAAATAATAAGGTTTCCAGGAAAGGGATAAAAGTTCAATATGATAAACTCCCGAAAAGCAATCAAAGGGCAAAGAGGGCAGAAAAATAAAGAACAGAGAGAGTAGGAGCGATGATGAATCGCAGCGGCCAGCGCGCTAGCAGGGCCGACGCCGGGGCTGTATTTCATGGTGAGGGGTACAGGGCTGGCGCTGCCGAGCCATCAGACGCAAGCACGCGGTGCCGGCAGGTCAGGGAGGCCACAGGGCGCAACCCCGCGAGGCCCCAGGGCCTGTGACAAGCTGACAGTGACAGGAATAGATGGGCCAGTCAGCTGTTTTGTTCTGACTTCAGGCCTGTTTTAGCAGTTCTTGTGTATTAATGTATGAATATAGGAAATTACAAGTGAAAAATGCACAGCTATAGAAGAAATCCCTCACAAGCCCACAAACAGATCTCATCACTAGCATTTCAGCTTACTTTCTCTGTTTTTCCTTTTCCTCATTTTTAAAAATTTTCAGTTATTCAAGAAATATAGGCATCATTTATGATCAAAGTATGTCATATGCATGTAAGAATATGCAACTCGTTGGTCTGCATAACTAGTATGCATAATTTTTGTATGCATGATTTTTTAAAGAAACTTATGCTTTGAAAACAAAAGAAAGTTAAGACATGAGAAATAAAACGTAGGTCCCTTTTGACTCTTCCCTCCAGCAGTAACCCCCCCAGACATCTTCCATACCCTCCCCTGCAGCTGTGTTCCATATCTGTGCCTATAACCAATGGCCTGCACAAGACCCCAGCCACAGCTCTGCAGTCTAAAATTCGAAGAGCTCTAAAACCCAGATTTTTTTTCTGACTCTTAATTTTCTTCGGGGGGTAGGAAAACGTACCCTGAACACATCTGGCCATAGGGGTTTAGGATCAGGAGTTGAGAATCCATAGTTGTCTTACAATTTGAACTTCCTTTTTTACAAACCTAAACAGAATTCATAATTCTATACCCACCTCCATAGTTTGATTTTTTTCAGACACCACTGTAAGTTAGAAATTTGTTACTGCCTACAGATTTGTGCGTTCCTTTTCGTGGCTGTGTGGTATTCCACAATGTGGCCACTTGTGCCTCTTTGGCCGAGCATTTTGATGATCCTAGGCTTTCACTGCCTCAGACAGTACCATACTGGGCATTCTCAGGCGTGCTGTTGTGCACATCTGAGCAACCCAATAAGGAAAACTGGGACATAGGCTCTTGTTTCTAGCAGTGTCACTGTTATATGAGAAGCATTTTCCTATGCTATAAGCTCTTTCTTCTTAAACTTCATTTTTACTGGCTGCACAGTAGTCCTTTTTCAGAGTGTTCCTCTCCCAAAACAGCCATGAGAAAGTACTATAGACTGGTGGCTTCAACAACAGACTCTATAGTCTCCCATTTCTGAAGACTGCAAGTCTGGGGTTGAGGTGTGGGCAGGACCAGCTTCTTTTGGGGGCTGTGAGGCAGAGTCTGCTGCAGCCTCCCTGCCAGCTGCCCGTGGTTGCTGCAGCCCATGGTGCTTGACTGGTAGGACCAGCACCCAGTTCTGCCTCCATTATCACATGTGTCCTTCCATGCACATGTCCCCACATCCCCATCAGCATTTTTTACGAGATGCAGTTGTGCCAGATTTGGGCCCACCTTGATGGCCTCATCTTCACGAAGTACATCTGCACAATGACCCTGTTGGCAACTCAGCCCACATTCTGAGGTACTAGGGGCAAGGGCTACAACATAAGAACTGGAGGAGGGGACACAGCTCAACCCACAAGAGTCTGGGTTAGCCAGAATTTACTTAGTCCACTTACGCTGGCTATGTAAGTTGTTTTTACTACATTATGCATTGCCTTGGAATAGAATCCCTATACAGAAATCCTAGTTCATGGTTTCAATTACTTCTCTGGAAACCATTCCTTAGGATCACAGAGAACGCCCATATTCAAGGCTATACTAGCACCTTGCCAGGCTACTTTCCAGAAAGCAGAGCGAGGGTGCCCACCGGGCCCCACCTGGCCACGGCGATTCCATTCACCTGGCTCTGTGGCAGTGCTTCCTGGCGTGCTGCTCCAAGGCAAAGAAGGGCTTCACGTGAGGGCACACCCCACCACCATGGGCACAGGCATTCTTTCCATCCCGCCATGTTTTTATTCCATTTCTCCTTCCTGCCAAAAAGAAAAATAGTCCACAGGTTAATAGCAAAATAGAAACCATAGCTCAGAGTGTCTGTTTAGGGCATGTTCTCTTGCAACCACATGGACAAATAGAGATTTCAGAAATACTGGGTCCTCTGGGCATCAGGCATTAAATCAATCGGTAAATTTTCACTCACAGGGGCAGCTTGCCAAGCAAGACTAGGAGAGAGAAGTTGTCTGATGTAGTTCAGTGTAAAGCCCACTGCAGCCTGCACCATCCACTGCTTAGAAAGGCAATCAGATATTGCGCACTTGGCCACTTTGTGGATAGAGGTGGCCAGGGAAGGGGTTCTTCAGAGCCCTTCAAGGCAAGCCCACCTAGTGGATTTTTAGGGTAGATCCTGAAAACCAGGATCTCAGAGAAAAGAACTTGAGAAGCTAGAGCTTAATTACCAGGTTGGAGACTTCAGAGAATAAGGCACAGCAGGATCCCTCAGAAAGCCAGAGGGCTTGTTTGGTGTGCTTGGGAACAAAGGATGGGACTGGGTGCTGAGTCTTCGAGCTGGGAGAGGCACTTGCCAGCAGACGCCTAACTCAGCAGGGGAGAGCTCAGCTCACAGACCAGAGAGCAGGATACAAGGAAAGATAAATTTAGCCTGTGTTTCAGGGGAAATCATCGATCTCAAATGCAGTGCTGCCTTTTAAAGGAAAGTGGAAACCTTTGGCTGGTCATTTGGGACAATTGCACTTGAACAGATAAAAGCCCAGGAAAAACGAGCGCTGGTTACCAGTTCACCCTGCTGGCAGGAGGACAGCAGGTTTGTGCAGGGGCCTGAGGTATGGGCACCTCCACCCTCACTGTCCCCGAAAAAAGGCGCTGCTTTGTCTTCTGAAAAGGTCTTAGCATG
This sequence comes from Dinomys branickii, assembly GCA_004027595.1. Lineage (NCBI taxonomy): Eukaryota > Metazoa > Chordata > Mammalia > Rodentia > Dinomyidae > Dinomys > Dinomys branickii. The sequence goes on along the minus strand of PVLD010006075.1, from coordinate 71 downwards.
TGTTTCTGATCCCACGTGTTCCTCTTCAGGAGAAATCATATAGGCCAGGCTCTGAGTCTCCTTGGCTGCTG